>JACXGM010029816.1:0-13643 GCA_016801145.1 Umbra pygmaea
TATGTGAAAAGTGAGTCACCTATATTGCTGTATAGATATATGCTCGAGAGTTTGTATGCATGTGAAGTTTCTCAGTGTCCCTGTATGTTAACAGGAGAATAAGTATATATTATAGTGTTAGCCTTCCAGCGTCCGTGCAGCTGTAAATAGCACGTAGGTTATATGACAGTACTCTCCTAAGCGCATATTCGTATAGGTCATACCCTGCATTTGTACACTCTATGTTTCCGGATCTGTCAATAAATACGACAACTGCCTTTTGAGTCCTCCTCTCTACCACACACCACGTTAAGTTGTGACAGAGATACAGTTGTGGAGAAGTTTAAAGACGGATTTGGATACAGGAAGATTTCCCAAGCTTTAAACATCCCAAGGAGCACTGTGCAAGCCATAATATTGAAATGGAAGGAATATCAGACCACTGCAAATCTACCAAGACCCGGCCGTCCCTTTAAACTTTCAGCTACTACAAGGAGAAGACTGATCAGAGATGCAGCCAAGAGGCCCATGATCACTCTTTATGAACTGCAGAGATCTACAGCTGAGGTGGGCGAGTCTGTCCATAGGACAAAAATCAATCGTATACTGCACAAATATGGCCTTTATGGAAGAGTGGCAAGAAGAAAACCATTTCTGAAAGATATCCATAAAATGTGTAGTTTAAAGTTTGCCACAAGCCACCTGGGAGACACACCAAACATGTGGAAGAAGGATCTTTGGTCAGATGAAACCAAAATCAAACTTTTTGGCAACAATGCAAAACGTTATGCTTGGCGTAAAAGCAACACAGCTCATCACCCTAAACACACCATCCCCACTGTCAAACATGGTGGTGGCAGCATCATGGTTTGGGCCTGCTTTTCTTCAGCAGGGACAAGGAAGATGGCTAAAATTGATGGGAAGATGGATGGAGCCAAATATAGGACCATTCTGGAAGAAAACCTGATGGAGTCTGCAAAAGACCTGAGACTGGGACAGAGATTTGTCTTCCAACAAGACAATGATCCAAAACATAAAGCAAAATCTACAATGGAATGGTTCACAAATAAACATATCCAGGTGTTAGAATGGCCAAGTCAAAGTCCAGAACTGAATCCAATCGAGAATCTGTGGAAAGAACTGTAAACTACTGTTCACAAACGCTCTCCATCCAACCTCACTGAGCTCGAGCTGGAATGGGCAAAAATGTCAGTCTCTCGATGTGCAAAACTGATAGATACATACCCCAAGCGACTTACAGCTGTAATCGCAGCAAAAGGTGGCGCTAAAAAGTATTAACTTATTAATTTTGCACGCCCATTTTTTCCCTTTTTTATTTGTTGAAAAAGTTTGAAATATCCAATAAAATTTGTTCCACTTCATGATTGTGTCCCACTTGTTGTTGTTTCTTCACAAAAAATTACAGTTTCATATTTTTATGTTTGAAGCCTTAAATGTGGCAAAAGGTCGAAAAGTTCAAGGGGGCCGAATACTTTCGCAAGGCACTGTAAGGATTTAATCATTTAATTGAATTGCTATGATTTTTTTACCATGACAGTACAAGTCTAGAGATTTGTTTTTGGATTTCGAGGTCTATACATTATATTTTGAGAATCAAGCTTCTGCTGTTTGTTTTTATAATAGCAGCTACGACTAGTGTGTTCTATTCATCAAATGTTAGCGTTTTTTTGTTTTTATAGTTACTTTTCAAATGTATTTGAGGTTTGAATAAAAGTCGCTCTCATGGAGATACGCACCTGACTCCTGCTATAATCAACCATGACAGAACATCACACAGCAGTTTGTGGCATAGGAACAAACTACCATCACTAGATAATAACAATATGGGAAATTGAAATTATTATTTACACTTTCAGATGCTCAGTTTAACCTCAGGTTTTAAATAAGCCATAAACCACTAGCAAAGATTTAAACAAGCATAATGTGACCTTTATTTGACTGCATTTGGATTTGACATACACATCTGCACAAGGAAGAGAAAACATGAGGCAAAAATGTCTTGCTGGCTAAACCACTACTGAAAGTACTATACTTTCCAACCCAAGGTAGATCACACTTTTTCGAAAGGACACTACCAAAGCCAAGACAGCAGAATGTCAAAGAAATGTTGATAGAACGCAGCATGAGCTACCAAGATAATGTTGGGGTATTCAAGCATTTGCTTGCATTTTTCAAATGTGCATGTGTAGTAATTAAAGATGTCACAGTCCACAAATCATAATGCAAACTGTTGTGACATTCTACTTTTAGGAACACAGATGTATTAAGATGACATGTTTCATCAATGAGCGATTCATCAGAATGTCGGCCTAGTTCCATCTTCGCTCCCTGTGGGAGTGTAAATAACAAGTGGATGCTTCCGATTTATTCAACCGTCTGGCTCCTTGCACTATCTTGTAGTAATATTTTGTGATTTTAAAAAGCTGACAGTATATTCAATGTGCATGCAAACTGGTGAAAATTAAGTGAATTGGCATATGGCAAATGAATGAGCGACAGAAAGAGTGGAGCTGGAGGAATGGCGAAGAGAAGGCCTTACTGCCGGATCTCCATTAACCCTACTCTGTTTCTTTAGTTGTTCCCTCCTCTCATCACAGTGCATTGCTTTTGCTTCAAATTGGTTTACAGATAATAGTGGTTACAAAAAAATTGCCACCGCAGCCAAAATGTTGTTTTCTCTAATGACATGCCATTTCGGGAACAAGTGTGTTAAGAGGTTTATTGTGTGTTCTCTCAAACTGATTGTTGATTCAGTGAGCGTACAACAGTTGTATATACTGTATACACACACATGCAATTTCGTAGGAATATTGCATGCATGAATCCACACATGTAGGCATGAGGGAGTTGGCTACTTGTGGGACGGGCATTCTGATCCAAGCAGTCAGCAGACTCCTTTATGCTCTGTTCATATTCACAGAGTGATGAACGTCAGGGCCAGAATGTATTCTGCATGCTCCCTGTGTCAGCCAATTCACATTCATATCAAAGGTGCCCCTGCAAGTAGAAGGCATTTAAAAGGCTACCCGCACTCCAGCTCAAAGCGAAGTACTTTAGAAGACAAAACAGGAAGATTTTGCGGTCCCCTGCCTGCCATTGGTTGCAGTGGGCAGGCTGTGATTTGTGGCCGAGTGGCTGGGCCCACTGAGTGGACTGTTTAATCTGGCTCCATTCAGCCCCAGCAGCACATCTGAGGGCTGAGTGGAGTCAAGTTAGCGAGACAGCGAGTGCCAGACTGGGAGCAATGCAGTATTGATGAAGCTCCAGCACTCTGCTGCTCCGAATAACCGCCACTGTTAGGACGGCAAACGCCTCAAAGATAACACATGAAAAAGAGAACATGAATAAAACAGTTTAGGAGATAACAGGTGTATTTTAATGGCAGGTGGTGTCAGGATGATGTTTCAGAATACAGGAAAAGTGAGAGATTCTGAAAATATTCTACTCACAGAGGCTGGAACCATGTTTGTAGAGGCAAATCCAGTTGAGACCAAGGAAGTTAATATTGAACTTTTTCCAAGCCCGCCAATTATAGCTTCCAAGCTTTATGTCCTGTGGAGACTTTTCAATGGAAGAAGGGATTAAATTGGCCGGCTAAGCAATAGCAATCTAATGCAATGTGTAGATGCAGTATTGTAGGGAACACACACAAGCTTCTTGAGAAAAATTTGGTGGCTGAGAAGAAGCGGACTATATTTCAAAATTACACCTTGAACATTTTACTTCTTCTGATACATTCTACTTTCCTGTCTTATTTGTCAGTAGAGACCCCGACTGAGCAAATCATAAAGATATTTTATGGTGACTTGGGCTTTACCATTCTTCTGGTTTTATACTAAACCAAAGTAGGACACAACTTACAGTAAAGCATTCCAGTCAGTGTATAACACATTACATTTAATATATAGAAAGGTGTTAAAATACTAACCCATACAGGTATTCATGTTAAACAGAAAAAAGGCTATCCTTAGTTACATGGCTCTGTTTTAAGATCTCTGCCCTCTGTGGTTGCCCTGGTGACTGGAGATTAGTTTCAGTTGGGGAAAGATGGTGTGGCTATGTGTGTCTGTTACCAAAAATCCCCACAAGGTTAGTATAGGAAATTGTGACCTTTTGTGGAACTTTTGCCAGTCCCCATAAGCAGTAGGGTTGTATCAGCTTAAGGGTAAGTTATAGGTAAAAGTTACAATTGGGATAAATGTTAGGGTTTAGCAGTTAGGTTTAAGGTTAGAGGTTTTTAGAGGTATGTTTATGGTTATAATCCTGTTTAGAGTTCAGAGAAAAAAGGAATGGGAAAAACATTGTTTCCCCACAAGTGTAGACGATAATAATGTGTGTGGGGAGGGGGGGGGGTCTGGTTTAAGTCACAAACTGAGGACCTGAAGTCCTCACAAGGTAGGTAAAACCTATGAGGAAATGGTCAATTTCTGGCCTACAGGTTAGGTTTAGGGTCAAACTTACAAATAGGTGTAGGGTTAGTATTCAGGTAACTTTAATGTTTAGGCATTATGGGTTAGGTTTAGGGTTAAGGTTAGGCATTAGGACTATGTTAAGTTTAGGCAAACATTTTAGGTCATTGAGGTTAAGGTTAGGTTTAGGGTTAGTAGATTTCTTTAAGATTTCAGGATTGTTTTTGTTTTCATGTCCCCACGAGAATAGCTACACCTGTAATGTGTGTGTGTGTGTGTGTGTAGGTGTAGGTGTGTATGTGAAGGAATGCTTTGTATTTAAACCATGTGTGCAGCAGGCTAAGAAAACAAGTGATGAGGTTTCTATCAGTCAACATATTTACCCCCCCACACCTGAATCTTTTTTTTAAGAATTGAGGGCACCTCAGCTGCAACCCCCCACCCCCAAATCGTCCCCCTCTTAACCCCAAAATACACATAAATACACAAACACCCACAAATAAACATACAATGCTACCCTCGAGCATTGTCCCAGACTCTCAAACAAACACACCTGCACATGTATGTTTACAGCCAGTAAGGATGCATGATGTATTTTTCACTCAGGAGATGAAAGTGAACATGAAGGATCAGCAGGTTTCCACCCCTGGAGTGTGAAATGACTTGAAGGCAGTGTGCATGCTAGTGATGAGTGGACCCCTTTAGACTTGGCCTGTCAATCATGTCCAACCTCCTTAACAATCCCGAGACACAGCAGTCCAGAATGGTGAATAGTTCTTTCCTTATACCATGACGAACAGAAATAGATGTGTGAAGTAATAATTGTTCATATAAGCACAGCAAAATCTCATGGTCCCTGCACAAGGATGAGAAATATTCCCTGGCACTATAAAGGAAAATTAGGGTTACATTTAGGTTAGATATTAAGTTTATGGTGTCACGGCTCTAGTCGTGGCAGAAGGTTTAATCAGTGCCCTTAATGACTAATCAATTTCATGTGCTTTTTCCCATGGACAATTGTGTAGCACTTATATGGAAAAGTCAGGGTATAGAACTACAATTTCTTATGGACTAGTAGTTATCTTTGCTTATGGAGCAAAGTGAAATGTTCAATCAGACATAGACACAGTTTAAGTTTTAAAATTTTGCTGGTTTTATGTATTAACATTATAGAGAAACAGATTCAGTTCGCCGAAGGTGGAGTGGAGGGTGGAGGGGTCGGTTTGAGACTTAGCCGAAGTGTCCATGTGCAAACTTCACACAGCTTGTGTCCCTTTGTGGTGTGATTGACATGCACACGTACACAACCCACCTACACAATCTACTAGCCATTCATCCACACAATGTTGTGTTTCAATATAGTCATCGTTGTTATTCCTTCATCTTTCATGTTGACTAACTCCATTCTTGTTTCAGTGTTGTGCTACATTCTACATCAGTGGTTCCCAAACCTCTCCCCGGGGACCTCTAGGCAGGCCATATTTTTGTTTTAATCCTAAAATGGCACACATGATTCAATTAGTCAAAGGTCTAATGTGTAGTTGACTAATTTAATCAGTCGTGTCATTTCAGGGTGAAAATAAAAACATGGCCTGTCTGGGGGTCCCTGAGGAGAGGTTTGGGAACCACTGTGCTAGATCACCTACTGTATGCGAACCATGCTAGCTCCATTCATAATAGTGTTCCCTCCTTCACTGAGCATAGCTCAGGTTCATGGCAAACCCTACTGTTTCACAAACTTTTTGAGCGAAGATCATTTGCAATTTCAAACACACACACACACACACACAAACACACACACACACACTGATCACACTCTTGATTTTGCATAGCTGTCCTTAAAGGGCCAGCCACCTGTTAGGGGCAAATGTAATTGATTAAGTGGCTGATTGCCACGATAATTGGCTGGGTTCAATCTGTGCAGTGCTGTTAATTGATTCATAGTGCAGGGGCTATCAAATATTAGAATAGTTGTGTACTGTAGGTTACAAGGACCAGTTTGAAAATGTATGGTTTAATAAGGTGGGTTATGAGCTGTTTGATATGATGTGCTGTACGTAAATGTATCTTTTTTTTGGTTAAATGCACATGAGTTTCAAACCTGTAAAACATATAAATTTGTTGTCCTGCGTATTCCTGGCTTCTCCCGAGGCCCTCAAAATATTAATATTGTATAACATGTCTCTCCAAAAGGTAAAACAGGAATCATAACTACTCAATTCTTAAAATGTCTATCTGCAACATTCAAGATAATTTTGTAATGAACCACCTTTATAAGCAGTCTTATAGTTAGCTAAAATTATATATTTTTTTGCATCACTACACTATGATCAAGTTGTGAACATATCATTAGACAGCATACCTACGACAATAAAATTCTAATTTTTAAAAACATAACTAGAGTTTAGTATAGCCAGTAGAGATGCAACAGTACAGTGGGCCCATGGTTCGGTATGTATCAGGGTAAGTATCTGACTTCCTGTCCTGTGGTGTAGGATCTTTGACCTCTTGCGCTGTGTGTAGTGTCTCTGAACTCCTGCCCTGTGGAGGTCTCGGACTTCCTGCCCTGTGTGTGTAGGATCTCTGACCTCCTGTCCTGTGTCTAAGAACTCTGACCTCCTGTTCTGTGTGTAGGATCTCTGACCTCCTGTCCTGTGTGTGTAGGATTTCTGACCTCCTGCCCTGTGTGTAGTGTCTCTGACCTCCTGTACTGTGTGTAGGAACTCTGACCTCCTGTCTTGTTTAAGATCTCTGACCTGTCCTGTGTGTGTGGGTCTCTGACTACCTGTCCTGGGTGTGTAGGATCTCTGTCCTCCTGCCCTGTATGTATGTTTTCTGACCTCCTGTCCTGTGTGTATAGTATCTCTGACCTTCTGCCCTGTGTGTGTAGGGTATCTGACCTCCTGTCCCGTGTCTGTAGGATCTCTGACCTCCTGCCCTGTGTAAGATTTCCGACCTCCTGCCCTGTGTGTGTAG
Organism: Umbra pygmaea; assembly: GCA_016801145.1. Classification (NCBI taxonomy): domain Eukaryota; kingdom Metazoa; phylum Chordata; class Actinopteri; order Esociformes; family Umbridae; genus Umbra; species Umbra pygmaea. Next base: position 7,386 of record JACXGM010029816.1, read on the forward strand.
GATCGCTTACCTGCTGTCCTGTGTGTGTATGATCTCTGACCTCCTGTCCTGTGTGTAGGATCTCTGACCTCCTGTCCTGTGTGTAGGATCTCTGACCTCCTGTCCTGTGTGTAGGATCTCTGACCTCCTGTCCTGTGTGTGTAGGATCTTGATACAAATGGGAGCATGAATGACATGGCCTGGTTTCTCTACTGTGTGAAATAATGGGGGGACATTTTTTGATCTTTTTTTAACATAAAAGTGCTTCTTAATCAAGGGGTGGTGATGCTGGTTGTTAATTCCTTTCAGCCCTTAATATACAGTATATAGCTCCCGCATCTATGGCGCGGTAAGAGCGTAGTTGATACCAGTAGTCATATTCATTGTGCACTCCTGTTTTTCAGTAGAGTTTATGTGTACACACTGTGACTACCTGTGCATCTAGTAAGCTTAATAATTCAGCTAATATCTACCTTTGTGCAACTCACTATTCATTTTACCTGCCTTTACTCCACCTCTGTACATCTCCTGGATGTCGTTTATTAAACCACAACCCATCTATCTGCCTTGGTCTCCCTGGTTCTACACCACACCTTATCCGTGACACAGGTGAATATATTTTTTTGCATTTTTATTTATTGATACCCAGTGTAATACCAGACGCCACCCCCAATAAATAATGAACAGTCCCTTAGCAACCATTCCACAGAACGTCCTGCACGCTTTGAGCAATACAGAAAAAATTTAACCGCTTGCAAACTAGTCTAAACATTTCCTTTACGATGAGTGATTGCTTCTCCCTGGTAACTAAAGAAAATGGCTTTCTTTTAATTCTACACAATTATTTAGTGCTATAAATCCACATAGGAACATTACAGTAAATAGCAACCCATTTTGTTGCCATCATTACTCTCGTTGGCATCATATACTGTATGCCATATGGGCGAGAAAGGGTCCGCCCCCCAGAAGCAGAGCAAACATTCATATTTGCGCTGATAATTCAGGAAATCGGAGATGTGAGGTAAATGAAGAGACTGACAGTGTGAATATGGAAGAATGAATGTTGTGCTCTCAGCCTCAGAAGGGATGGCAATGTTTAGAGTAATCTTGCTAGTCATGTGTTGCATGAGTGTTGGTTGCCGTTTTACTCATGATGTCTTTCAGCTGGATTGGGACAGCTAATAAAAGTGACAGTACTACAAATGTAAGGAGATACTGTGGTAGAGGACAACACTTTAAATCTAGATGAAAATTATTTTAGCTCTTATCTTGAAATGTTTCCTAAAGGAATCTATCTCACAGGTATTGAACCCACAAACCTGGCAGCAATGCTCAGCAATTAATGGATTTAATTAAGCGTTTCTGTCACTAACCAACACAAAAAGAATCCATAATATCAAAGTGACAAATACAATCTGCAAACTGTTCAGATTTAACTTAAATAATAAAACAAAAAAATTAATTGCATAAATATTCACGCCATTTTGAATTAATGTGAAAAAGTCCAACACTTTATAGAGCACAGTAATATTTCAGTAGTGAAATTAGGTTTATTGGATGAACAGAAAATCTGCAATATGCATCAAAACAAAATTAGACAGGTGCATAAATTTGGCCACCCCAGAAATATCACATTAAAATTTAGTTGAGCCTCCTTTAGCAGAAATAGCAGCCTCTAGATGCTTCCTATAGCCTGTAATGAGTGTCTGGATTCTGGATGAAGGCATGTTGGACCTTTCCTCTTTGCAAAACATCTCCAGTTCAGTTAGGTTTGATGGTTGCTGAGCATGGACAACCCGCTTCAAATCACCCCACAGGTGATAATCAGGTCTGGGGACTGGGATGGCCAATCCAGTACATTGTACTTGTACATTGTATCCAGCCCCGGCGTAACTTCAACTTTGTGACTGATTCCTCTACATTGTTCTGAAGTATCTGCTGATAATGAGTGGAGTCCATGTAACCCTCAACTTTAACAAGATTCCCAGTACCGGCACCGGCCACACAGCCCCACAACATGATGAAACCTCCACCGAATTTTACTGTGGATAGCAAGTGTTTGTCTTGGAATGCTGTGTTCAGCCGCCATGCATATCGCCCCTTGCTATGATCAAATAACTCCATCTTTCTTTCATCAGTCCATAGCACCTTCTTCCAAAATGAAGCTGGCTTGTCCAAATGTGCATTTGCATACCTCAAACAACTCTGTTTGTGGGGTGTGTGTAGAAAAAGCTTCTTCTGCATCACTGTCCTGTACAGCTTCTCAATGTGCAAAGTGCACTGAATTATTGAACAATGGACAGTGACACCATCTGCAGCAAGATGATGTTGTAGGTCTTTGGAGGAGGTCTGTGGGCTGTTTTTGACCATTCTCACCATCCTTCACATTTGCCTCTCAGATATTTTACTTGACCTGCTACTTCTGGCCTTAACAAGAACTGTGCTTGTGGTCTTCCATTTCCTCAGTATATTCCTCACATTGGACATTGACAGCTTAAATCTCTGCGATAACATTGTGTAGTCTTCCCCTAAACCCCAATGTTGAACAATCTTTGTTTTCAGTTCATTTGAGAGTTGTTTTGAAGCCCCCATGTTGCCACTCTTCAGAGGAGAATCAAAGAGAACAACAACTTGCAATTGGCCACCTTAAATAACATTTTTCATGATTGCATGCACCTGTCTATGAAGTGCAAGGCTTAATGAGCTCAATAAACCAATTGTGTGTTCCAATTAATCAGTGTTAGGTAGTTACAGGTATTCTAATCAACAAAATGACCTGTCTAATTTTGTTTTGATGCATATTGCACATTTTCTGTTAATACAATGATCCTCAATTTACTACTGAAATATTACTGTGTCCTTCAGTTATTTAATAGATCAAAATGTAATTCCTGATCCAAACAACCTATTATTTATAAATGAAAATAATGAAATTGTCAGGGGTGCCTAAATGTTTGCATACGACTGTACACTGGGGAAAGACAGAAGACAGATGTTTAGCACAAAGAACACATAAAACCATTCTGCAAAGGCACACATGTATCAGAGGTAGAAACCAAGGCCAATGAATCACCCAAGGCCACTTCGCTTTGTTAGTCCCTATCCCAGATTAGTGTAGGTTTGTCTTTCCTAAAGCTAATTTGTTGGCCATTTATGGTGGATATCTTTTTGAACACATTTACTAGTTGCAAGTCAACTTTCTGTGGATACCCTGCAGCATTTTAGAACCATTGTTACTACCCAACCTGTTTCTGTTGTCTTAGTTCCCTTTTGCTTGAGCAATGATATTCTTTGGTTGTTGTTTTTTGGAGATAGAAACAAAGTGAATTTTTGGAAATACATCATATCATAACAGAAAAGGGGTAATTAGCTATGCAAGCACAGCAGTGGTATAATTCAGTGTTAATTCAATGTAGTTGGGGAGCCAGATTCCTAGCAGGCCCTATTATTTAGTTAAGTATGTCGGTTAGCCTTCAGTGAAACCCTTGACTGTGACTCTGTGGAAGTTAAACGTATCCCCCGGCGTTTTATAAACCTTCATCGCAAATACTGGAATTCTTTGTTTTCTACATTTAATGCCAAACAAACAACAACTAGAAAAGAGCTGAAGTGCCAGAGGGAGGAAGACAAGTAAACAAAGATATATTGTTGTGTTGCTGGACTTTATGGTCGAGGCACGCAGACATGCATGCACAGGCACAACTGCACTCACGAACATGCACTTCAGCGCTCATTTCAATCAGACCTTCCCTCTATGAGTCCTCCTTTTCATAGCAGCTAATCCAGACTGATGGAAAGTGCTAGCTATTGATTGACATTTAATTGCACATGGAACACTTCGCTCCTGACTCCCTTGCTCCCGAAGCAACGGCATACATTTACACATTGATGCACCGGGGTCTTTAATAAACCACCTTCTCCTAAACATGTCCAAACAGAGCCAATAAAGGAGAGGTATTAACACTGTTTCTCGAAACCTCATCTCTGAAACAAACAACTGCAGAGCTTCGGTAGCAAACGCACGCATCTATCTCCACTTGTCACTGCAGCGTGTAAGTAATAAGCCTAAAGGAAAACCAACCAGAGTGGTGTTAAGAGAAAAGAGTCCTACTTTGTCTATGGTTTAGTCTGTGTTGGGTATCTATCAGGGCAACAGCATAATGAATTGTTTTCCTTGCCGATAAGAGGATAGCTGTTGGAGATAATGTGGTTTTCTGATTAGCATTGCTCGTTCTTGTCATCTGTTACAGATTATATCATCCTCCCGGTTCAGTTAAAAAACAGAGCTTTAAGATGTACTGTATCTTTGCTAGGTAGATCATCTCTAAATGACTAAGATATTCAATCAAATATATCTTCCCCCTGAGGGGATGAATGAAGCAGTGCTAAATTGAATTGGAATCTGAGGGTGTGTGGGATAGGTAAAAGACCAATGTTTTCTTGCCTAGTGAGAAAGTACTATTCAGTTTGAGTTTGCCTCTGTTTCACGCTAATATTTTGCATGAACACATGATTCTGAGGACTTGACTACAGCATGAATGCCTGACTACGTGGTGTTTTTTAATCCCGGAAACCCAGTTACCATTTTCAGTGAAGTGTTCCTTGAATTTGTATGAGACATTTCTCTGTGTTTGTCAAGTATTTAAAAGGCTTTGTTCAGTAGCTGCAGCAAGGCTTTCAGCCTCTAAACGTGACCAGTACAAGTAAGTCTTCTGAAACAGGACTTAAAGTGAGATCTGTAGTATAACAGAACACTCAGTTTGACCACACTGTATCCATGGATGTCTTTGTGTTATGCTCTCACCTCTGTAGAGGAGACAAGATATTCAGATAATATCCAGTGGGCTTGATATTGGATACAATGTTAATTTAGCAGTTACTGTATGGCAGCCCTATTCAACTCTGGCCCTAAATGCCAGTTCCACTCTGTTTGCTAATTGTAACCCTCTAATCTGGGATTTATTTAGACCTTGACCAACAGGTAGGTGCAATTAATGATGAAAACCAGCAGGCTCTGTCCCTCATATTGTAAGAGTTGAATAACTTTACTGTATGGTATTGATAAAAAATACAGTGCTAGATGACTATGTAGTGGCTCAGTGTCATTGGTTCCTGCCTGCTGTGGTCACCTATACATTACTGTCAATCTCTCTACCTCGCATAAACTAATTGGATCATGACACTCCTATAAACCAATAGGGACCATGGTCCTCTCTCTCACATAAGCAGAAGTGTCACTGGCGGTGGGGCCGGCGCATTCTCCCGGCAACACCACACAATGCTGGCAACACGAACTCCCCTGTTCTCTCTTCAGAAGAATAGCACTTCTTTGAATTAACCGCAATAATCATTGTGAAGTCACAACAAAGCTAGTGAATTGTAACCAGAGGTGGTAAAAGTACTGAGTAAAAGTACTTTTCTGAAGTACACTGAGTTCACAAGTTTTGGGGAGTCCCTACTTAAGACCAAAATGATCAGATAAAGGGAATTCAGAACTTAACAGTAACCTGTGAAAGGAATAGGAAGAGTAAAGAAAATATCAAGCATGGCTTTGGTAAGATATGAATTCCCTTTACCTGATCCTTTTGGTCTTAAGTAGGGACCTCCCCAAAACTTGTGAGTACTTCAGAAAAGTACTTTTACTCATTACTTTTACCACCTCTGATTGTAACCAAATGCAATTGTATAGTGTGTAGAGCAACAATAAGAGCATGTGATTGCATATTGATTGAATATATTGTTCGTGTTTCAAGTGAAAATACAGATGCATTTGTAAAACATTCACTAGAAATATGTTTTATCCAACCAATAGACACATTTTTGCAACACATAAACATGGACCTACTACCTTTCTATGCAATGAATTAACTATGATTATTGCAATGAATTACAAGTGCAATGAATTATTCTGTAGAGAACCAAAGAGCTTGTGCTTACGGCATCACCAGTGTTGCCAGGCAAACGCGCCAGCCCCACTGCCAGCGACGTCTCTGCCCATATGTCAATGGGTCCATGGTCCTCTCTCTCTCTCCCATGAGTCAATGGGACCATGTTCCTTTCTCTCTCTACCATAAGTCAATGGGACCGTGTTCCTCTCTCTCCCGTAAGTCAATGGGACCATGGTCCTCACTCTCTCTCCCATAAATCAATGGGACCATGGTCCTCACTCTCTCTACCATAAGTCAATAGGACCATGGTCCTCTCTCTCTCCCCTAAGTCAATGGGACCATGGTCCTCTCTCTCCCCTAAGTCAATGGGACCATGGTCCTCACTCCCTCT
>JACXGM010029817.1:0-13533 GCA_016801145.1 Umbra pygmaea
CGAGACGAGGTCAGGGCAGCATGGAAGCTCCTCGTGGACAGGATCCAGGGGGCTAGCCCTCTCGGTAGGTCCCCTAGCACTCCTGTTAGCACTCCTGTGGGTACACCGGTTAGCACCCCGGCTAGTTCACTTAGCCCCTATGCCTTCTCCCGTTCCTTGGCCAGTCCCCATAGCATGCCTGATAGCTCTGCTAGCTCTGTTAGCTCCGTTAGCTCCGCCAGCTCTATGGCTAGCCTAGGTAGCCCCTCTAGCTCTCCCCCTTGTAAGGCTAGCTCCCCTAGTGTCAAGGCTAGCTCCCCTAGTGTCAAGGCTAGCTCCCCGAGCGTCAAAGCTAGCTCTCCCAGCACTACAGCTAGCTCTCCCAGCACTACAGCTAGCTCTCCCAGCACTACAGCTAGCTCTCCCCGCACTACAGCTAGCTCTCCCCGCACTACAGCTAGCTCTCCCCGCACTACAGCTAGCTCTCCCCGCACTACAGCTAGCTCTCCCCGCACTACAGCTAGCTCTCCCCGCACTACAGCTAGCTCTCCCCGCACTACAGCTAGCTCTCCCAGCACTACAGCTAGCTCTCCCAGCACTACAGGTAGCTCTCCCAGCACTACAGCTAGCTCCCCTTGCAGCAAAGCTAGCTCTCAGGCTAGTGTTGACAACCCCGCGAGCACTAGGGCCTCTGTTACTGCCCCTAGGGCCTCTGTTACTCCCCCTAGGCCACCTGTTTCTGCCCCAGTTTATCCCCCCAGTGCTCCCTTTCGGTCCCATGTTAGGGACCCCATACCAAGGGTAGGCTTGGTTAGGGGATTGGTGAGGAGGCAGGAGAGGAGACCCCTTGCGGAGAAGGACAGGGTGGCCCTCGCGATTTCTCAGCTGGAGGGGTCGGCGCTGTCCTTCGCCTTGGCCCTGTGGGAGGGTAACCACCCTCTGTTGGAGGATCACTAGGGGTTCACCCGCCTGCTGGAGAGTATGTTCGGGCCTCTCCCGAGGATGGCCTCTCCACAGTCTCCATCAGAGGCCAGCAGACCACCAGAGGTCTCCACCATGCCCAGACCACCAGAGGTCTCCACCATGCCCAGACCACCAGAGGTCTCCACCATGCCCAGACCACCAGAGGTCTCCACCACGCCCGGGCCACCAGAGGCCGCTGTTTCTGCTCAGGCCTCCGGGCCACCAGAGGCCGCTGTTTCTGCTCAGGCCTCCGGGCCACCAGAGGCCGCTGTTTCTGCTCAGGCCTCCGGGCCACCAGAGGCCGCTGTTTCTGCTCAAGCCTCCGGGCCACCAGAGGCCGCTGTTTCTGCTCAAGCCTCCGGGCCACCAGAGGCCGCTGTTTCTGCTCAAGCCTCCGGGCCACCAGAGGCCGCTGTTTCAGCTCAAGCCTCCAGGCCACCAGAGGCCGCTGTTTCCGCTTAGGGCTCCCTACACCCAGAGGTTGCTGTACCCCCCTCAGCGGAGCCTGAGTCTTTTCCTGTCCCCGAGCCTGAGCCTTACCTTCTGCCAGAGCCTCAGGCAGCAGTCTGGCCACGGTCTCCACCGGCAGTCTGCAAGCAGCCGCCGCTGACGTCCGGAACCCCTGCTCAGCCGCCGCTGACGTCCGGACCCCCTGCTCAGCCGCCGCTGTCGTCCGGACCCCCTGCTCAGCCGCCGCTGTCGTCCGGACCCCCTGCTCAGCCGCCGCTGTCGTCCGGACCCCCTGCTCAGCCGCCGCTGTCGTCCGGACCCCCTGCTCAGCCGCCGCTGACGTCCGGACCTCCGTCCGGACCCCCGTCGCTGATGACGCCGTCCTCCGGACCCCCGTCGCTGACGACACCGTCCTCCGGACTCCCGGACGCCCTGCCCGTTGCAGGACTCCCGGACGCCCTGCCCGTGACAGGGCTCCCAGACGCCCTGCCTGTGACAGGGCTCCCTTGCCTCCTGAACTGCCTTTTCCCTTGCCTCCTGAACTGCCTTTCCCCGGGCTGCCAGAACTGCCTGTCCCAGTGACATTGCCTGTATCCAGGCTTCCCGACCTGCCTGTCCCTCCTGACCCCGGGCCGCCCTCTGTCCCTCCTGACCCCGGGCCGCCCTCTGTCCCTCCTGACCCCGGGCCGCCCTCTGTCCCTCCTGACCCCGGGCCGCCCTCTGTTCCTCCTGACCCCGGGCCGCCCTCTGTCCCTCCTGACCCCGGGCCGCCCTCTGTCCCTCCTGACCCCGGGCCGCCCTCTGTCCCTCCTGACCCCGGGCCGCCCTCTGTCCCTCCTGACCCCGGGCCGCCCTCTGTCCATGCTGTCCCCGGGCCCCTTCTCTTGCCCACCCCGGTGTGGTGGGCGTAGGGAGGGGGCTCTGTCACACCCCACTATGGAAGGGCTGGGATTAGCCCTCATTTGTTCCCTTTCAGTTCTATGTTTCTTGTGTATAGGTTTCATTAGTCTTTCATTCTGTGTTATACGGTGATTGCTTTGTACTGTTTAGTTATGTGTGTTAATGGCTCTAGTTTCTCTCCTATGTATGGTGTTGTGTTTCATGTTTAGATTACTACCCTGTGTGTTTAGTTGTGGTTCCCCCTAGTGTCCCTGTAGTGATATGTCAGTCAGATCCTTTCTGTATTGTGTACGGTTGTTGTCATGGTTCCTTTGATTACGTCCCAGGTGTCTGTCATCAGCCCTCATTTGTTTGTGTATTTAGCCCTTGTGTTTCCTCCTTGTCCTTGTCAGTCAATGTCTTTGTTACGTGTCCATGTTCGCAGTATTATCTAGTGTTTTCGCCCCTCGTCGCAGTGTTTATTTCAGAAGTGTATTAAACGTACGTTGGATTATTGGCATTACTTCGCACTTGTCTCTTTCTGAAGTATGAGAGGAAACGTGACAATGTCTCTCTTACCACAAGACCCAGACCCTGAGCCAGGGACAGAAGAGTATTATAGGCAAAGGATAAGTTTGCCAGGGGTACAACATATTTGAAGTCAGAGAAATTGATGAGTGACACCTTTAAGGTGTCAAAAGGGGGATTTAGAAACTGAGGGTTTTTAGTTTCCTGAGTGACTGGTAGGCAACTCAGCACAGATGCAACCTGCCAACAGCTCTGGAGCACTGAGGGGGACAGGGTTTAAGTTAGTCACACCCATAAGGTGTGAAAAGGGGGAATGTTAGTGTTTATATTATCACACTATGATATGTGTTCACTATAAGGTTTATGATTTAACATTTGATAAATTGCAAACACATAGACTATCACTTAGAACTGTATAAGGCCATAACTATTTTGAATAGAGAAGTACTAGTGTTTTATGGGTGGTGGAGAGTCAGTGGAAAGCTACGGAATGTGGAGAGCCATAAAAGGGGGGTCAAGCTGGAGCCAGGCACAGGCTGGTACAATTGCTATTCTGCCTAGCCCCCACTCAAGAAACAGAGACCAGCGCTGAGAGAGCAAGTCTGCTCTAGGGCGCCTCCAAAGGTAGGGTGAGTCTAAACCACGCCCTGCCTCAACCATATTATGAAGAACTATGTGGACTCAGGCCAGACTTCCCTGACCATCCTGTGTGGTGTGTCTGAGAGTCCCATGTACATGAAGATTGCATTTATTACGGATTAAACTTATGCTGAGAATTTAACCATTTGTCAGCGAGTTTATCTCTTTACCAATCAACGAACACGTGTGGTTCTGGTCAAACCACTGACAGCCTATACATTGATGTTTGATGTTGATTTTAATCCCATACTGTATTTGTAGCGATGTCTTGATGCGGTTTGACTAGATATGATGTTTAGCTTGGATGTTTTTAAGTAGTAAATGTATTCCCGTTCAATTGGAAGAGATTATAGCCTAAAAAATAACACCTTCACACACACACACACACACACACACACACATGCATGCACCCTCGTCTCTCTCACATGCCAGTCAGACCAATCGAACAATAATTTCAACATGCATTCACTGTATATACTGGGACGTGATTGAGAAAGAAATATCGTATTGCAGTCTTTGCGAGACCGTGTTTGTATGTCACGTCTGCCAAATGCAACAAATGCTTCTCCAGATCCACTCGTAGTTTTGGGGAAGACATTATAATCAGCTACCAAAGTAATTAAGCATAGAACATCTTCAATCAACAAAAAATACAATACTACAAAACATGCTAATATACTTCAACTAGCCTAAGTAAAAAAACAAAATGCTGTTCTTTCTCTATTTAACAAAATGCATATTTGCAATAAAACATTCCCCTTTTCAAAACGTGTAGGTGTCACCAACGCATGCAATTTAAAGCATCCGTACGATTTTTCGAACGGATGCTTCTCCTAAAATGCACCACAATGCAAGTGATGCAAGCCAAATGCAGAGTTCTATTGAAAATGAATGTATGTATTTCTGGTGTACCAAACTACTATGAAGCAACTGGTCTGACTGGGCACTCACTCACTCACTCGTGTGGGTAATTTGCAATAGAAGCAATCCTTTTTTGTAATGTTGCATTTAAGAAGACAAAACTAATGCCTTTACTATTTAAGTCTGTAATCATAGTTTTACTTATTAATTATAATGAAAATGACCCAACTCGAGGGGCGGCACCAAGCATGCATTTGAAAATCTCATTGTACACAATTGGATAACACTACGACCTATCACCAGTGGTTTTTCGCTAAGCCCCTATGGCATAGCTAACTGGTAGATAAAACTCTTGCCGTATCAGGTTGGCAAAACAGCAAAAAACTTCCTTTTTAAAATACAAAAACCCAAGTCTAACTCGTTCATAGTAGTGGCCACAGCCGTTTTAAAGAACTGGTGTTCATCCATAACGATCTTACAATGTTTACTAATAACTTCGATGTTGCAGCGCTGTCGTCATCTGTTTAACACGCCTCTGGCACGCCTATATCCGATACACCGATGTGATATGTGCAGCTTGGCTACAAGGGCAGAGTTAATGAGCAGAATTACTCGGTGCCAGAGTAACTTGTTGAGCAAATTCAAATTGTGCTCTCGCGAGAACTCTGGATTTCCAGGGTACTTATAAACACTAAAATTGCAATAAATAGGCTTAGTTTTGTAGCCAAATGTTGGAGTTCGAATAAATATCCTTTTTTTTTTAAATAAAAGACAAATGCTTGATAATTTTACAGCCACATCATTTTCATTATGACTTATTTGTTTTGGGTGTTTAAAAACGCACAAGAAAATGTATCCGATTAATCGATTACAAAAAGAATTAATAGCTGCAGCCCTAATCCTAACATTACATAAACTACACTACCCAGAGGCAGGGGCGGAGTGGAACACATTTTCAGCCCGGGAGTTTTATGGTGCACCAGCACATTTTTTAATGGGGGTAAGATGTAACTGCAAATAGTATACCAACTTTCAATCTGTAATTTCCTACTGTACATGTTTCATTCATTTATTTAGAGAGAGACAGAGGACCACTTATAGAACACTTACAAGCCAACCCTAAGTCAGCAATAAATTCCTGAGCATTGCATTGGCATTTTGCTTAACAAATAGTTTTATATAGGTAAAGGGTAGCTGGTGCCTTACATTAAATATGATGTTATAATAAGGATCAAATTAGCCTAATAATTGATTGAAATGTTAATAGAGGCCCTTTATCAAACGACAGATTTCTGAGCAGATTTTACTTTTACTTCAGTAGGCTATTATGTCATGTGTCATTTATTACAGTATAGCTTCTGCCTAGCTCAGCCCTGTCAGAAAGGTCACTCATGGATAATAAACAATTATACAATACTAAAAAACATGTTTTTTAATATAATATACACTAACCTCTCTCCTCTCTTGGTCTTCCAGTATTGCAGCCTGTCTCAGCATAATTTTGTTTTGTATCCCTGTTATTCTCATTATTCCCTGTAAAGCAAAGTTTATAATTGTATGAGTGAGGGCTTACCATGTGTTTGTCTTGCACTGCACTTCTTGTATTCTCTTATTAAATAAATAAAGTGAGCTACTATGAGAGTTAGGCTTTGCTGTATATTTCAGGTACACATTTAGCTAGTTAATACACTTACTTTGCAGTACAGTACATGACCAGAACTATTGCATGCTGGCTTGCCATCTATTGAAAATGTTAAGCTAGATACTGTAGCTAGACACCTGACTTAAATATTAGCAACTATCTTCCTTACCGTTTTGAAAACTAAGTTCAAAGAGTCTGCTTTGTTTTGGAAGAGTCTTTCGATTTCTAAAGCAAACACAGGAGTTAGCTTATATAGTAGCAAATATGGACATTATAGGTTATCTTTGTCTATCACCTCGTCTGCTGCGTCTCTACTGTCGCGCGCAATCAGAAGAACAGACTTCTGAACGCGCTGTTAGAGGTTAATTAATCACGAGCTGTGAGAAGACATTTTGTGATTCTACGTTGGCAAAAAGGTTGCTGCAATTAGAATTTATATAAACATTATTACCACATTTCGCTTTACTTTTTGGCTTTCCATCATTAGACTTACTCACACGATGCACGTTACCGATAGACTTCCAAACCTGACGAGGAAAAAAAGAGTAGTTTGATGGCTTTACATCAGGGCTATGCCATTTGGGGAGGGGCCGCTCACTGATCCCCCTATATTTCTGAAAATCCTATACATGGTTGTGACCTGCACTTCTTTAGTGCTTTCTGAGTTTGTTTTGAAATAGGAGGCTGCTGCGGCTCGCTGTACCTGAGCAGATTCTGCACAGTTTGACCAGTGGGCAGCGGCCGCACACTAAGTGATGGTGTTGAGAACTTGCAATGTACAACTATTATTAATAGACCAGCCCTCGTGGCCTCAACACCTGCGGCCCACCGGGAAAAGTCCAGACTCTCCTGATTGCCACTCCGCTACTGCCCAGAGGGCACTATGTGACTTACTTCAGATCTCTTGACGAATCACGTAAAGGCAAGCAGTCGGCCCACCCTATCAGAAGTTTGCTTCTCCATGGACTCTAGTTCAAAAAAGCTGTCTGATGCCTGCAGCCTGAACGTAACAGATTTTTCACTGCTGAAAACCTAGAAATTAAAAAGAAGTGTTTTTTTGTAAGTCGTTATGTTAGCCTGGGTTCAGACTAAAAGAGTGCATGTGCCAGAGCCAGACACGTCAACAGAGGTCCATGCTTTTAGATACGTTTGAATAAATAATTATTTCATGCCGTGCATTCTTGTTGATGTGCAAGAGCTTCTTCCTGTTTAGATCAGCGTGACGCAAACAAATAATAGACTGATTTAAAGAAAACAACAACAGATAATAAAGGACTTGTGTTTGAAAATGGAAAAAGGGGAAACAATCTTGTAAATAACTAATTGTAATTTGGAAAGTAATAACTAACTAGATTAGGAAAAAATTTAGGTTAATAGTGTGAAGTGTTCTTGCCACTACAAAGTCATTCTAAATTTGTCTCGGATCGTCTCAAAATGAAATAAGTGTTTTTATCTAGTATGTAGTTTGCAACAAGTTTGTGTCATTTACAAATTATATTTTCACCTGTTATTCCAATAACCACAATTTCACCTCTTCTGTTGCATTTGTTACTGTAGGTGTGCCAATAGACATGTACTCAGAACAATGTGTATTTGTTCTCAATTAATCTCGATTAATTACAGTAGCATTGCTAAGAGTCAAATACCATTACATGCTGTATGTTTAACTCATTCATTTGTTTACCTATATTTATTTATCAAGGTAAATTTGGTTTTATATACACATTCACACGTTCAACCGAAATAGCTACTGATTTAGATTGCGCAATTGGAAGAAAACCATAACCAGAAACCATGTCTTTCTCAAGAAACCAAATCACAATGATCCATTAATTTCATTACAAGTCTGCACCAAACATGATCAGGCAATCACAATCACTATCTTTTTGCTGTTGATCTTTCAAAAGCACTAACTTTAAGGATAAAACAGATCAATCCACTACATTTCATTCAAATTGCTTTAATACTTGCAAAGGATAATACTTTTTTTTTTTCAATTAGGATTAATGATACACCTAGATTCACCAAAAAGCATTTTAAGCAAGTAACATAAAAGTTAGTTACATATTTTTCAGTAGTAACTGTTATGTATTAAATTATGTACTCATCAACATAATGTTCACAAAGTCAGGAGGATGTGTAGAAAATGGAGCATAGTCTTTAATCTTTAAATCAACAATTTTAAAGCCAAGCTGTTTCTGCAGACAACTCCCGACAATTAGATATATTTAATTTTTATACGGAGAATGATGTCACACCAGAAAGTTAGTACTGATTCCCTATTGCTCCAATTTGTTATCATAAGTACAAAACCCCACCAATGGCTATGAGCCCTGGATTTAAAACTATTACTGGTTAACCAGTCTTGACCAAGTGCCAGCTTTTCTGATGTTTCTATATGTTGGTCCCCCCATCCCGTTGTTCCAATAAGTTACAGTAACACTTTCCCACTGGCTTCACAAGCCATGGTAAACATCTGGCCATTGTCCTTGTTTGGTCACACTGACTAAAATTTACATAACACTCTGTCAGCCACTTTCTACAATGGAACAAATCTTCATTTTGTCACAAAATCGGATGATGTAGTGTAGATAGAGGGAGACTCAGGCGATGGAAGATAACGGTGATATTGGTTTGTTTAATGACACAGTTCACAGAACAGTACACGGCTGTTCATAATATGTCATCAAACCAATCTACTCATTACAGCTTTACCTAAACTAAACTCTATTTCCCAGCAACCCCAGCTAGGGAGAGGTGCAGTTAACCCCTAAAGAGAATATGTATACATAAAGGAAAAGGAGAAACACAAACACCATGCATTGCACTGAATATAAATATAATTAATACATAGACACATAAACCCAATATTGTATTAAATAAATGATTCTGAAACAACAGAACATATACAAGTCACTGATAATTAAAGGAGTTCATGTCTTAGTTCATGTTCAACCCTGCCATCTACTGGGCATGGGGACACATTTACAGTGAAATATAGTTTATATAAGTCATTGTAACAGCTTTGGAATAACTTGACCTTGGGTGCATAATTTATAAATAAATACCAAACAATATGGAATAACATGTAGTGACACATAATAAAGCCTTTCTGGACATTTTAAAGTATTAGTAAATGATAATCACCAACTAAATGTTGATCATTGAACAAGGACGCTATATTAATTATACAAGAAACCTCAATGTTATGTGTGGGATTCCTTTTCTGATATCATAGCTACATAATGTTTATTGCATATTTCCATGTAAAAAAGTATATACACTTTTGTAGTTAGTATTGCTTTCAGAAGTTAATTAATACATCGTGTTATTATCCGGAAGTTGAGCCAGTGCAACTAACTCCTTGCTAAGCATTAGATATTATTACATCGATTATTGTCACATTTTTGGCTAAACTATACTGTACTGTACTTCTGGGCTTAAATAAAGCATGCAGTATGATTAGTAGACAGTTTGGTGTTAACTATGCCTTTTGAAATAAAGTAAAAAGCCAGTCCATTCATGTACAACATTTGTTATATTTATATAATCCCTTCCCAATAATATCAACAAGCTAGGCTGTGAAAGTTTGTGGTTGTTAAATACAATGTGTTAATTGCCAGAAAGGAATGTATCAGTTTTGTTTCCCCGATTCCCTTTGTGAGTTTATGGATATGTGTGAATCTGACATAAGACCAAAAACTGTCCCATTTTGGTGAATTGCTGCTGAGTTGATTGTGAATAAAATGTCAGATAAGCAAAATTTTGAGTGTGGAAAACACTACTTTACTATGTAAAGAAGCTACTGTATACCAAACAAAACTACAATAAAATAATATCTGTTTTCTTGTAACATTGTCTCTATATTGACAAACAGAGCAGAGCAATACCCATGCCTGACAGAGACCAGAAACAGACCACCCACCTACTTCCTGTTCTTTAGGCTATCATTATCATTTCCAACATCATCATTCTTGTCATGTTCTTCAACACCAACTTCTGCTTTCATCTTTATTTTACATACAGAACCCCCAAAAAGTTTAAATAACTCTTGTCCAGCCAGCTTGTGTACCACAGCCTAAAGACTGACCACCAAGCTGTACTGAAGGTAGGGAGGTTAAAGCTGTTCCGCAACATAAAGCCTGAAAGAATGTAGGCTTATTGTGGACTGTGAAAACAAATAATGAAAAAGAATTCCAGACATCATCAATGGTGTTTCCGCGTGGCATAGTGGGCCAAGTCGCTGCACTGTCGCGGCAAATTGGCATTCCGCTAAGTCAGACAATCTGTCCTGCCACGTCATAGGTTTCAACCAATCAATGTTGCAGAGCCACTGATACTTTTCGCATCGCAAATCCAACATGGAAGCTTTTAGTCGGATCACGCATGATTGCGTTCACCAACTATATAGTACTTCCGCGATTTAACCCACAAACACCCGATCTGAACACAAAGAGTTGCTGGAGAGTGACGTGGCAGGATAGATAATCTGATTTATCTAACCCAAGTCTTGGGCAGTGCTATGCCAATTTGTGCTGCCTCGTGCTGGAGTTAAGGAACCCATAGTCAGGCTCAAACCTGTGACTATCATGACGTAGACTGTCGTGCAATGCAGTGACTTAGCCCACTATGCCACGGGGTCCCCATTTAATTAATGTAGTTAACAATTAAACATGAAGCTGCATAATATAATGTTTTGAATGGTTTTCCTTATAAAATGTCATTTTTCTAAGGTGTTGTAGAAATAAAGGCAGTATGCAGTTTGCCGTTGTTTAATGTAGGAAGGAGCAGAATTCCACTGGTTTACAGAGGTGTATATCAGCTGCACAATTATAATACCTAACTAATTGTGGCTAAAAATATGAATAAAAAACCAATTCAAGACATCATCAAATGTACTTACAGAGAGTGGTTTTTTGCAGCAAGTCAACTTAGATTCAATGATTGGAAGACGATGAATAGTTGTGACTTCTGTGGTTGACACAATAAAGGTGCAACTAGCTGGGGCAGAATGGTTTCCATTATTTGTTACACATTAGAGGTCTGCAGTTATTCCATGGCAACGCACAGTCTGGAGTGTGGTAATTTGCTTATAAAATGGTTGCCAACATTTTATTTGTGAAAATCCATGTTTTATTTAGTAATTTAGCTAAATAAAATGGTTGCGAGGCATGACATATTGTCTAACATTAACATATTCCCCACCAATCCTCTTACTGTTGCCATGTTAGTACACCACAAATTAAGTAGTTCCTATTAAACTGATCATTTAGATCGTTTATATCAAGTTCAGAGCACTTATGTACAGTATCATTTAATTTAAATGGCACTCATTTTCCAGTGTGCTTTAGTGATGCATTTTTTTATGCAATTCAAATGATTGGTTGATACAGACTCCACTTTCAACATCAATCAGCCTATTAGCTGCCCTGTACTGACGACACTATGGTTAACGCAGGCAAGCAAACATCTGTGCAGTTTTGCATTGCAAGTGTGTTTCTTTAAATTGTTATTCTGGAGAAATTTACCTACATCCATCAAAAGCCACAATGTGCAATCTTGTCTGGGAACGAAACTTTATGAATATGGGCAGACTTTCATGTATATGCAAGCCATTAATGTTTCTACAACCGATCAGAGGACGATTTGCGACAAATTTTTATGACCGCGAGAGAGATAATTCAAGCTACTAACAATGTGTAGGAATACAATTGTAGGCTATATGCTTCAACAATTTACAGAAAGTATAAATAAAATGATAGGCAGAACAATAATAGCAGGCAACTTGTAAGTCTGATTCAAACAACTGTTTATACAAGTATTTCATCTTAATTTCGCTGGTGAGAATGGTATGCTAACATATCTCCTCTTTCAGAGACCCGCTTATAATAAAGCTGTCAAAACTGTAGGCTATTTATTGATATTTTAAAATATGAAAAAAGGGATCTAGGGATAGATGGATAAACAACCCAACCTGTGATGTGTGGTATGGCGATGTGCAGCACTTTTATGGATAAGCCCATGCCTGGTTCCAGTCCATGAATAAAGCTCGATAAGCCCCATAACTAGTTTGAGAGATAGCTAAAACACTTAGGGCCCTATTTTAACGATCTAAGTGCACGGCCTGAAGCGCATGGTGCAAGTGCTTTGGGCGTGTCCAAATCCACTTTTGCTAGTTTGACGGCGGAATAAAGGGTCCATGTGCATGGTTCAAAAGGGTTGTACCAAATGTCTTCATTAAATCATAGGTGTGTTTTGGGCATAACATGCAATGAACCAATCAACGACATGATGGTGATGTGAATTTGTTTAAAACATCATGAATATAAATCTCTACCCAGTGCCCCATGTATAGATTGGCATTGTTAGGGGCAAAATCAGCACCCATCACCGTAACCATGAAAAAGCCAAAATGATTTAATTAAGCATGTATCTATATATACGTACGTGTGTGTGTGTGTGTGTGTGTATGTATCTATACATATGTACATACGTGCATACGTGTATACGTGTATATGTGTGTGTCTTCAGTCGTTTTGTATTTCAGTTATAAATCAATGCATGAAGGTTTCAGTTAGTGTTTTCTGTTTACTTTCGTGATGTGTCCCTTTATTTGTACAGCTCCTCCAGTTGGGTAGTTGCTAGATAGGGTACAGCCTGAGAACTCTTCGTTCTGTTGATTAGACATAGCATGCAGCCGTGTTCACTTAACAAGCTAGGGTCAGTATAAATGCACTACCTAACTGGAGAGAGCAGTCGTTGGTTGGTTAGGAAGGGACCAAGCAGGTCGAGGTTTCTTGAAACGTCAATCAATTGAAGGAATGCAGGAGATAGAAACTTGAGCGCATGTTGTCAAGGCACGGGTTCAAGCCGCTCCCAAAGCGTGGGTCACGTTCGGCGCAGGCCGGATGGGTGAAGCTGTTGGCCAAGCGAGTAGGGGAGCCGGAACGGGGGTCCGTGGCGTCCTCGTGGGGAGATACAGCCGCGGAGTCTGAGCGGGAGAGGGTGGAGGATGTAGCTCCGGACTTGATGCTTGGGGGAGTAGGGCGAGGCGGGGACGGGCTGGCTGCCGGTGAGGGGGCGGGTCGCGACGGCGGTGCGGTGAGTGAGGTCGGCATGGTGCTCAGGTGAGAGTGTGGGTGTTGATAGTGTGGAGATTGGGTTTGAGGAGGCACGGGGAGGTCGCCGGAAGAAGCGGGCACGAAAGAAGGAGGGAGTGGTGAGTAGTTCGGGAGAGGGTGAGGGCCCGGCAATGAGTGGTGGGGAGCAGGGGGGGTTTAAGGTGGTTGTGGTATTTGTGGCCCCGACACATCAGGTGATGCACCCGGTGTCGCTCACGACAGCTATTAGGGATCAGGTTGGTAGGGTTGAGGATGCTAGGTGTTTGAGTGGGGATAGGGTGCTTGTTGTGGTGGGAAGTGTGGCTCAGCGGGATAAGCTGCTGAAGCTGGAGGTGTTGAATGGGGGCAAGGTGAAGTGTATGGTGCCTGGGAGTGCGGGGAAGGTGAGAGGGGTGGTCACGGGTGTTCCGGGAGATATTTCTATGGAGGAGTTAATAGAGGTGGTGACGGGAGGAGATGTGGTGGGAGCGA
>JACXGM010029818.1:0-13524 GCA_016801145.1 Umbra pygmaea
GAAGAACGAGAGCGTAAGTAAATAGTGAGGGGCTAAGAGAAAAGACAGGCTGGAGAAAACGACAGAAAGTGTCCAAAGTTTGGAATCAGTTCAAACGTAATTAAAACGAAAACTCTGTACAGTGTATCGAGTGCAAAATCGAACTAGCTTAACTCAATAATAGCATGACGTCAGTCCTTAACTGCATCTCAACAGAAAATATTGAGTCTAATTTAAACATCCATTCCATCGTATGGATGATAACTACACCTAGCATAACAACTACCAAGAACAAAGACAAGAAAATATGTAGTAATTTCCACAGTTTGATCAAAAGTGCCGAATTGTTTACTATACCTTCGTAAAAAAAGCTGCTTCGTTGCACACCAATTTCTCTCTCTTCACAGAGAAACAGCTGATTAACGATCTACATACTAGGATAAGTGTAAATGAGCTGTGTGAGATTGTAATCAAATGTATACATTAAAATAGTTTGAGTATAACTAATATATACATAGCCTGTAGGCCTATATACAGATCAGTCTCAGGTTGAAACTTGTAATTCTGGGAGTTATGTTGCACAACTTAATGTATGCCTTGAGGTTGTTATTGCATTTTAGAATATGTTTTCTTTAAAAACCAATGTAAGATGCCACTTAGTTCCACTTAATATTTAGTTTTTTTGAGAGATGATATTGTAAGCAATTTAGGCAATAAAAAGTTTTTCAGAAAATTAAACCAAAGTATTGTACATTATTGCCCTTCAATAAAAAAAAGTATTTCTTAGCCGATTACTTGATTAATCGATGGAATGATCGATAGAATACTCGAATACTAAAATAATTGATAGCTGCAGCCCTAGACAGAAGGGCCGCTCGTTACAATGGACCGAAGACACCTTAGCGGCGTTCACTGACCTGAAAACTCGTTTTACTACAGCCCTGGTGCTCCGTCAGCCTGATCCCTCACTTCCGTTTGTCCTTGAAGTTGATGCCTCGGAAGTGGGGGTGGGAGCTGTGCTCTCTCAACGGGGGGGTGTGGGGAAAATCCTACACCCCTGTGCTTTCTATTCCAGGAAGCTGTCCCCGTCGGAAAGGAACTATGATGTGGGGAATAGGGAACTGCTCGCCATCAAGCTGGCACTGGAGGAGTGGCGACATTGGCTGGATGGTGCGCAGCATCCCTTCATAGTCTACACTGACCACCGTAACCTAGAATATCTGAAAAACGCAAAGAGGTTAAATTCCCATCAAGCCAGATGGTCATTATTCTTTAATAGATTCTGTTTTATGGTTTCCTACTTACCAGGTCAGAAAAACATCAAGGCAGATTCCCTTTCCAGACAGTTCGACCAACCTGTACAGCAAACCGGTCCGGAATATATTCTTCCTTCAAGATGTCTGGTAAGACCTATCAGGTGGGAGATTGATAATGTGATATCCTCTGCGTTGCAGTCAGACCCGGCCCCGTCCGATACACCGGCTGGAAAAACCTACGTCCCCGCTGTAGTCCGGCCTCAGTTGTTAACATGGAGCCATATTTTCCTGGGTTCGGGACATCCAGGAATCACAAAAACGGTACAACTTCTGGGAAAGAAGTACTGGTGGGCGTCACTGCAAGAGGATGTCACAGATTATGTTTTATCATGCAAGACCCCTAAGCAATTCCCAGCGGGTAAGCTAGAACCTTTACCTATTCCTCACCGCCCATGGTCACACATAGCTATAGATTTTGTCACAGATCTGCCCGTGTCCTCCGGTAATACCACTATCCTTGTCATGATCGATTGGTTTTCAAAAATGTGCCGTTTGATTCCATTGCCTCATCTTCCCACTGCCAGTGAACTAGCGGACTGTGTTTTTCTAAACGTCTTCAGACAGTTTGGCATACCCGAAGATATAGTGTCAGATCGTGGTCCCCAATTTACGTCTAGGTTTTGGAAGGCTTTTTGTGAAAGATTGGGGGTCTCAGTCAGTCTGACATCTGGATATCATCCCCAATCGAATGGACAGACTGAACGCCTCAATCAGGAAATCGGTAAATACCTCAGACAGAGATGTACTACACATTCACCCGACTGGCACCGTTATCTACCGTGGATGGAATATGCTCAAAACTCACTCATACTTCATCACGCCTAACCCCCTTTCAATGTGTCCTAGGATACCAGCCTCCATTGTTTCTATGGGACACCGACCCCAGTCCGGTGGTGGCAGTGGAGGACTGGTTAATGCGCAGTTCGCAGGTATGGGACTCGGCGCACCAGCATCTACAGACAGCAGTCCGGTCTCAGAAGCGGCATGTAGATCGTCGTCGGGGTCCCACCTTGGTTTACCATCCAGGGCAGCGGGTATGGCTTTCGACCAGGGATGTGAGGTTCAAAGCCCCTTGTAAGAAACTGTATCCTAGATATATTGGACCGTATAAGGTCTTGCGACGGATCAATTCTGTGTCTTACAAATTGCAATTACCCCGTCAGTTTCGTATGTCATCTACTTTTCATGTGTCCTTACTCAAGCCTGTGAGACACAGTCCCCTTCATCCTCCTGTGGCGCGCCTTCCTCCTCCTCCTCCGCTGGTTGTGGGGGGTGAACCCGCCTACGCGGTCCGGTCCCTGCTGGATTCCAGGCGCCGGGCAGGTGGGGTGCAGTATCTGGTGGAGTGGGAAGGCTACGGACCGGAAGAAAATTCCTGGATCCCGGCGAAGGACGTCCTGGATCCTGGCCTCGTTGCCGACTTCCATCGCCTACACCCTGAGCGTCCGGGCCCCAGTCGCCGGGGACGGCCTCCCTCGCGGTCCGTGAGGGCGTCCGGAGCCGCCCGTCGGGGAGGGGGCTCTGTGAGGTCTACACCAGGGGAGACCGCGAATACACAGTGTACCACTGGCACGGTGCAACATCCCATGGAACACGAACCCAGCACAGGGCACAATCACCGGAATATTGAACACCTGTCTCTCATTCCCTTCCCTCTATATAACCCTTCACCACTATAGCCTCGTTGCAAGGTATTGTATCTTAGTGATTCTACTGAGCATTCTATATTGAAATAGTATACCTGTGTATGACCCAGTTCTATTACCCGTTTTACGCCTTTGGATTCTGTTTTTGTACCATAGCTGTGCTGCCTTGTGTATGACCTTTTGCCTGCCTTGATCGACTGCCTCGTTTGGATTTTGGATTTGGATTTACGGATATCGTGTGTATGACCTAGCCTGCCCCACTACTCTTCTGGATTACGGAGTTTACGGACTGCCTTCATGTTTATGACCTAGCCTGCCTTTCTATACTATTCCTGACAAGGATTATTATTGTACCTCTATTGATGCTGTGGAATTATTAACTGCCTATTAAAATACATTATTTATAACTACCCGTGTGTGTTACAAATATATTCGATTTCTGTATGGGAATCTCAAGTTGTAAGGTCTGGAGTGTATCATAACATACTAGGAAAATGTGAAAAATGTAGATGACAATTATCTAATTTTATCAGCAGTTGTCACAAAGTTTTTTTACAGATACCCAGCCTAGAACCCCAAAGAGTGGCCACGGGGCCCCGAGCAGCCGCTTAATTCGCTTATGCCTGGGGCTGGCCCTGCATCCCATGGAATTGAAGGCACAGCACGCCATCAAAACCACTTCCACCCGTCCCATAGGCCACTAAAGGGGTCTGAAGGCCCCCTCCTTATAATGAAGTAATGATTTTGAAGCTCACACCATAAGACTCCTGGGTGGTTTCTGACATCACTCTTGTCTGACAGGTCAGAGGAAAGCTGTGCAGTAAACCCTTTCAGATTAAAGCAGGGAGATGAGAGTGAATTATGGCGTATCAAAGGCAAGGAGCTGATAACAGAAGACTGTTGTATATGCTAAGCCTAAGCAGCATCAAACACTTAGTGACTAAGACTGAGTCCAAATAGCTCTGATTATGTTTATCATACTTAGTCATGTAGTTGAATTTTTAACCATAATACTTATCTTACTGTTAACAGGTTTTATTAGAAAAGGTAAAAATGTAGTGCAATTTCTTTTTAGTATTCCACCACCCCCAATATTTCAGATGTCTTCTGAAAATCTATTCTGTTAAAGGTGCAGTAGATCAACAATTACACTGACAATTACAACACAAATAAAATACTGATGATGAAAGACAGAAACCAATTCTAGATAATGTAAAAACCTAATGAATGTTTGTTTCACAGAGAACATTTCAGGATGATCCCATGAGGTGCAAAAACGTACAAGCACAAACTTTGTGGATGTTACGGTGCCTGTTCCAGTCTCAACTTATCTTTAAAGAGAATTCTGGGCGATTTCAACACGTGTGTTGTTAGGAAATTTGGAGTGCTGTCAGTAGCGAGACAATCTCAAACAATCTGTGTTGCCTACACCGTCTTATTCTCCTGCTCCAGCACTTGCTTATTTCTCACAACGTATTTGCATTTCTTTCACATCTACTGCAGTCAGACTCGCTGTGTTCACTCTGAATTTGTAATGACATTTCGAACATGTTAAGAAGCTAAAAGCTTTTAACATTTGCCCCGTTTCAGCGTAACGGGTGTAAACTGGAGCAGGAATTTAACACAGTGTAGGCAACACAGATTGTTTGAGTTTGTCTCGCTAATGACAGCACTCCAAATTTCCTAAAAACACAGCTACAGTACATGTTGAAATTGTCTCCTTTAACAAATCACTAGAAACCTTAACCTTAACATTCCAAAATGATGGCAAACACTTACAGTGGGGCAAAAAGTATTTAGTCAGCCACCAATTGTGCAAGTTAAAAAGATAAGAGAGGCCTGTCCTTTTCATCATAGGTACACTTCAACTATGAGAGACAAAATGCGAAAAAAATCCAGAAAATCACATTGTAGGATTTTTAATGAATTTATTGGTGGAAAATAAGTATTTGGTCAATAACAAAAGTTAATCTCAGTACTTTGTTATATACCCTTTGTTGGCATAGACAGAGGTCAAACGTTTTCTGTATGTCTTCACAAGGTTTTTACACACTGTTGCTGGTATTTTGGCCCATTCCTCCATGCAGATCGCCTCTAGAACATTGATGTTTTGGGGCTGTTGCTGGGCAACAGGGACTTTCAACTTCCTCCAAAGATTTTCTATGGGTTTGAGATCCGGTGACTGGCTAGGCCACTCCAGGACCTTGAAATGCCTCTCACGAAGCCACTCCTTCATTGCCCGGACGGTGTGTTTGGGATCAATGTCATGCTGAAAGACCCAGCCACGTTTCATCTTCAATGCCCTTGCTGATCGAAGGTTTCACTCAAAATCTCAAGATACATGGCCCCATTCATTCTTTCCTTTACACGGATTAGTTGTCCTGGTCCCTTTGCAGACAATCAGGCCCAAAGCATGATGTTTCCACCCCCATGCTTTACAGTAGGTATGGTGTTCTTTCGTTGCAACTCAGCATTATTTCTCCTCCAAACACGATGAGTTGAGTTTTTACCAAAAAGTTCCATTTTGGTTTCATCTGACAATATGACATTCTCCCAATCCTCCTCTGGATCATCCAAATGCTCTCTAGCAAACCTCAGACGGGCCTGGACATGTACTGGCTTAAGCAGGGGGACACTAGCCTGGATGCCAGCCCGAACCCCGCCCACAAATTTTTTTGGTCGGGAAGTTCGGTCTGGACTCGATCCATTGAGGAGTAATTATGCCCGGTTCAGAAATGTTCGGGCCAATCAAATTGCCAGGGGGAGCTTTATACGATGGTGGACAGATGATCTGCAGTTACGTAATCATCACGTCATCAAAGAGCGCTTGGTTTGAACTGGTTTACAACAAAGATGACTGCAGCTGGAGAAATTAGTTGTATAGATTCCGCTATCGCGTCTGTTGTAAAAGAAATCGACAGCGAATAAATTTTAAAAGACGAACAGAGAACTGCAATCAAGGCATTTGTCGAGCGTAAAGAGGTGTTTGCCGTCCTTCCTACGGAATTCGTCACTTACTGCGTTGCTCTGATTGGTCGACTGCGGTGCTCTGATTGGTCGTAGGTCTATCCAATTGAGTGTAGAGTTTTTTTTTCAGTTAAGACACGCCTCATAATCAAAGCCCTATGGAGCAGTATCAGACTCACTTTCTGACTAGAATATGAGTATGGCGAAGTCAGGCTAGGGGGACACGTCTGGCACTGGAGGATTTTAGTCCCTGGTGGCGTAGTGTGTTACTGATATCCTTTGTTACTTTGGTCCCAGCTCTCTGCAGGTCATACACTAGGTCCCCTCGTGTGGTTCTGGGATTTTCGCTCACCGTTCTTGTGATCATTTTGACCCCACAGGGTGAGATCTTGCGTGGAGCCCTGGATTGAGGGAGATTATCAGTGGTCTTGTATGTCTTCCATTTTCTTATAATTGCTCCCCCAGTTGATTTCTTCACACCAAGCTGCTTACCTATTGCAGATTATTGAAGATTCAGTCTTCCCAGCCTGGTGCAGGTCTACAATTTTGTTTCCGGTGTCCTTTGACAGCTCTTTGGTCTTGGCCATAGTGGAGTTTAGAGTTTGACTGTTAGAGGTTGTGGACAGGTGTCTTTTATACTGATAAGTCAAAACAGGTGCCATTAATACAGGTAACGAGTGTACAGGTAACGAGTGACAGAGGAGCCTCTTAAAGAAGAAGTTACAGGTATGTGAGAGCCGCAAATCTTGCTTGGTGGTAGGTGACCAAATACATAATTTACCAATAAATTCATAAAAAATCCTACAATGTGATTTTCTGGATTTCTTTTCATTTTTGTTGAAGTATACCTATAATGAAAATTACAGGCCTCTTTCATATTTTTAAGTGGGAGAACTTGCACAATTGGTGGCTGACTAACTATTTTTTGCCCCACTGTAGTAGACTTTAATATACTGAGGGACAAGGTATATTGCTGCAGCAGTCAAATAATGCCATAGGGTAAGAATTTGATCAGCTTAGTAATGCGTGCTTGCAAGAAGCATTTGATCAGTCTTCGACCATCCTGCATTTGCTTTGGAGTTGTTGAGGAGACATGGTCAGATTGGGGAATTGGCAAATTGGGAGGGGAGAAAAAGTATTTTTGGATTCTTTTGTTAGGTTGCTACTGTGGAATTATCCTGATACGCTACAATCACAGGTTTTGTTTTCAATGTTAATGAGGTACAAAAATTAAGTGTGTAAAAACTCATGCATATTCTACCAGCTCTGCCTACTGTATGTACATAAAAGGGCTAATGATACAGGTGAAAACAGCCCTTTTCACCCAGTCCTAGCATTTTCCAGGGAAAGGAAACAGCTCTGCTAACACAAACAATGAAAGAGAAGGCTTGTTAAACAACACACCGATTCCTGTTGGTGCATTCAAGCATGGCAACTCAGAACATATTTTATTTATGGCGCAAATCCTTCTCAGACACGATTCTTTACCCTACAGTGACTGACAGACCGGTGTCAAGGTAACAAACAGGGTTAGTTAATTATAGTTCACACTTCGTATAGCTTTGAGTTGAGTTACCCTCTTCCCCCCGTGTTGTTGCCTTGTTCTATAAGAGGTAATAAATCTGAATCTGATTAAATGATATTCAAACAGGGATCAGTTGACGGGACCGAGAATTACATAATTCAACAGTTACAATGAGCCAGAAATCGAATTTCAGAGAACTGAGTTGTTTTGTGAAAAGTGTATATAGTATAAGATATTATAATTAATTTTCTTGTCATAGTAATTAACAGAATGATAATCATTAAAATGTGTAGTAAGTTAAATAGCTGGTGCAGAAGTAGATTTGAGGAAATATGCAATACATTAATGTTGCAATGATATGAGAAAAATAATCCCACACATTGCATTGAGGTTCCTGTATAATTAATACTAAATCTCTGTTCATGATCAACATTTCGTGAGGATCATCACTTACTAAATATTTTAAATGTCTAGAAGTGTTTATTAAGTTTATATAAATGTTATTCTATATTGTTTGGTATTCCCTAAGAGCTATTGACCATGTGGAAATTATGTGGCAAAGACCAAGTTATTCTGGATATGTGACAATGATTTATACAACTATGAAGAATTGGTTCATTGCTAAATGGAGATATTACGCTCCATTAGGTACTGCTGAAAGCAGAAGCTACTATAACCGGGTCCATAGCGTTCTATGAAAAACAGAAGCTACTATAACCATGTCCATCTTTCTACGAAAAACAGAAGCTACTCTCATAGTGTCAACACAATACATATGTAGAACTGTTACGTCAGAGTATTAATAAAAAATGTTTCAACAGCAAAGCCCCACCAAATGTGTTGTACAGTATGTAAGGACAGGTACAATAGTTGTTTTAATTTGCATATATAGAATTTCAGGTATAAACCATGTACCATATCTACAGTTTGCCTTTTTGAGAAAAAATTTATTTCTTAATAGACGTTTTACTCATCTAAACCAAAGGTTAATAATTTTGATGGACAAAAGTAGAAAACATGGATATGTTATGGTATGCTGCCTGACCTGGTATACTTTTCAAGATTACTTTAATTATGTAATCTTAATTATTGCTATGGTTCCATGTTGTCAGCTCCTGAACTCCTTGGACAGATGTGGGATTGTGGAGGGCGCTCACATGGTTCATCCTACCACATGTTTCTGAGCCTGCCGATTATTTTCACACTGCTCATCCAACACGGCAGCCTTTAGTCAGATCATGCGTGGGATGATTACTCAAATGAAAAATACTTTTGCGATTTGAATTTACAGGCGTGGGAAGGTAGATAATCTGACTTATCTATCGCAAATCCTGAGCAGCGCTTTACAAATTTGCGCTGCCTTGTGCTGGGCAAAGTCAGAGAAACTTGTCCTGCAAGGCAGCCCGCTATGCTAAGGAACCCCTGTATGATTCGTTTTTATCTGTTTCCCTCTACTTGCCTGTCTCCCTAGCCTCTGCTGCTTCCTAATGTCGTATAAAAAAACTTTAAACCAAAATACATTGAAACATTATGTTACATAGTTTCTAGTTCTGACTCTGTAACATAAATAATGGTAAGTTTAAAATGCTAAATATTCAATTATGCTGTCAAGTATGGAAAATTACATTTTAAAAATACATCATTCAAAAATGTTTTCACCCAAGACTCATAAACTAACAATTTTTTTTGAGTTTACCTAAAAAGAAGCAAGAAAACATCTACTGTATACTGCATCTAATCCTTTTCAAGAAGTAGCTAATCTAGTTCCAGTTTTCTTAATCTGTTTTGTGTTTATTATATTTATACTGTAGTCTTCTATCTAAAACAGACGTTTTGCCAATTAGTTATGCAATGATTAGAATGCACTCACTAAGTTAGGATTGTTTTCACTTACTGTAAGTCGTAATGGATAAGACTGTCAAAAAATGACAAAAATAAATGACAAAAATGTTAAATGAATCAGCCTTCTCCAAAATGCTACTATTTATGAGACCACTATTTTACGTTATACCAACAATTAAACGTTTAATTTACAGATTTTTTTGTGCCCATACTGTGTGAAAGTTGTGACTTTGCATTCAAATGTTACATTCATAAAGCTGGAACCCCCCTTTAAATACGGTAATTTTCCCAGCATCAGCGTAGTAATTCCTTAGTCCAGCCCCACACATCTACACTACCTCAGCTGTTTTTCTGGTGTGTTGAGCAGATCGCTGGCCTGAGCTAACGTTGTGCTTTGCTAATTGCCCCTTTTTTTTTTGCCTCTTTGCCTTCAGCTGATCATGAAAGCTCAGTTCTTTGCTGCTTTTCATCATCCTGCAGCTGGTTGACACTCTGGCCAGTGGTACCGCCTGCCACCCAAGGGACATTGGTGCAGCCAGAGCTGCTGTAGTCCAGATTCAAATCTGCTGCATTTGATCAATGTTCCCTTTCATGAATGAGGATCCGATGAGAGTTCAGCAGGCTCAAGGCTCTATCTATTATTTCCACAGCAGACAAAATAATTGGATGTACTTTAAAGAAGAAAACAAGGAGAAACAAGGTTTTACATTTTATTTCATATCAAATTTGTTGACCCTTTACAAAACAAAAACAAGCTGCATTTTCACTGTTTGGAATCATAAGGGAGCTTGTGTGTGTCTGTGAGGGCAATATGCGTTCATTCATGGGGCTAGAAAGAGTGTCTTTGTGTGCCAGCGTGTACTGTATTCTGCTAAGTCATGGGCTTGGGGTTGTGGTACTGTTTATATGGCCTCATGACCCGGCACACTTAGTAGGGTTTAGGATTTCATCAACATCCCCATTAATTATCAACACCAGCAGCAGCTACTCTTCCTGGGTAGGCGCAGCATCCTGCCTTGCAGTGTGGAGCTTTTGTACTGTAGCCAGACTGTTCACATGAGAACAGGATCCATCTCTTGGGCCTGGAGAATGGCAAAGGAGAGATGCCATAGCTAGGAAGGCATGTCTACGGAGGCCGAGGAGGGATACCCCAATAAGCCAGAGCAAATCTTTTGAAAATATTGTGGGTTAAGCTCTTTTTGGTTGTAAAGTCTCTAACCTTAAGACTGACTGGCTCTTTTCCTGTGTGGCAACACAATCATTTATATATCCCTTGCTCTCATTATCTAAACTTGCTCAATAAGTGTTGTAATCAAATTTACAATTTCAGGAATGCTGATTTGTTAATATATTTATTTAAATATATGTATATACATCAATATGATCACCTGCCTAACATTGTGTAGGTCCCCCCCTTTTGCCAATATAACAGCAGCCCCATATGCAACACACTGTGATACACTGTTATCTGACACCTTTCTATCAGAACCAGCATTAACTTTTACAGCAACTTGAGCTACAGTTGCTCGTCTGTTGGATCAGATCACACGGACCAGCCTTCGCTCCCCACAAGCTCTGACCCAGTCATCTAGCCATTGCAATTGGGCCCTTGTCAAAGTCACTCAAATCCTACGCTTGCCCATGTTTCCTGCTTCTTCATTTTGCCTCAAAGTTGATGTGTAGAAGCAGGAAAAAGGGACAAGCAGATGAGCTATTGTAGCTGAAATTCCTGAAAAAGTGAATGCTGATTCTGTTAGAAAGGTGCACCACAGTTTATTAGTGCTGCTGTTTTTGCTGTAAAACGGGGTCCTACAGTACACAATAATTTTATGGCTGATCAGTGTATATAAATGTTTTTATTTATGTATGTTGTCAGATTCTGTATCCACAAGGTTTACCGGCTGTTCCTATTGGTTTGTCTGCATAAACAGCACTGTTAGCTTTTGAATTTAGCATATTGTTTGTGCTGTGCAAGTCTTGTAGTGATTGGTATTAAGCCTTATTGGAAGCAATCCCTAATTTAAACTGTTAGGGCAGCACTCTTCATTTTGTTTCCTAATGTATTGTTGTTGACAAATAATTGGTCCACCTGATGATGATATTCTTGTGTGATTTCCAAACAGTTGTTTTGACATTAGTTTATCACAGCAACTCACAATGGGCTCCCGCGTGTTGAGATTGAAACAAATTACCTCCAACACGTACTTGACAAGAAATTCATTTTTTCCTTCCACACTGCTTTCTCAAACAGGTAGTTAGCATGTAGGGGTTCCATTCTGAAGGTGTATAATCATATTCGGGGCATAATCAGAAAATAAATATTTTGCCAGTCCTTACGTCCTACCCCATAGTCGGGGTGATGCAAGGCTGTGATTTTGGAACCCATGGTTTTGTGTGCCCTCCCAACAACATGTAGCGCATTGGTCACTCAAAGGCCTGAAACATCTATCTTCATCCTATTCTTTCTAAAAGGGGTTAAACTGGATAAATATGTGTTTCAGAACTGGAGATGCAATGTGCTATGGCATGTTGTTACAGTAAGGAGGATAAACTCTGTTACTATAGCAGACCCACGTCACATTAGAGATGCATTGTTGGGTTTAAATTCTTTCTGTATCGATGGGTCTGTTGTCTTTAGGGAAACCAAGATGTTGTGGGTTACAGACAGTTCCTGTGCAATGATCTGAAGCCAGTACCTTCACTGGTAAGGTGACTTTACAGAATCAAGGTCATGTGAACGTAATGCTATAGACTTGAAATTTCTTCGACTATCCAAACACGTACAGCAGTATTTCCCAGGCTGATTTAGCAACTGCAACCCGTTATGCATATGGGGGGATCCTGTGTTTATTCCAACCCTGTGTCTGTGCAGCGAGCGTCAAATGGTGTCTTGCATCACATACCATATGGTGCTCTAGATTCACAGGATGTGACGCTGTCACTTCACACCAAATGAAACTCCAGTAACATTTGGCAGTTTGTATGCCTAATAGCTGTTTCTCACCTTACATTAGCTCTCCGTCTCTCATTTCCACCGTCGTTCTCTTGCTCTCTCTCTTTTCTGCCCCTTGTCTCCTGAAATTAAAAAGTTGGTCAGCACATGTTGGCCTGCGTTGTGATTAAGTACGTATTTCTGTGAATTTATTGAACTGAAAATATAACCAGCTCGTTAACCAGCCCGTGTTAGTTTGGATAGGACTCAGTTGTGACTCTGTCAGTATGTTCAGTGAAAATTGTTGACAAATGCTGCCGAGCTACGAGATGGTTTTGTATTGATTGGTGAGAGCGCTTGGGAGTGTACATAGCTGCACTTAGCCCTGTCATGGCCTGATTTCGGCCACAGTAGAGTGAATGATTTGTTTATATTCTCTGTGTTCTCACCCAGGGAAATCCACCGAAACCAGTGGCGATAAACTCCTCTTTCTGTCTATCAGAAAGCCAGTGTAGAATGATGGCCGCTCATTATCTCACTATTTAGATCCCCCTCTTCTGCAAACATTGTTTTATTGTGGCCAGCCACCTTTCTTTAATAGACCTTTGACTCCATCTAACTGCTCCTGATGAAAGGCTCAATCCTGTTATATCAGGGCTGCCTTCACGTTGCCATAGCTTATTGGCAAAGCAATGGAATGAATGCATGACTGAGCACCAGCCATCATTAGGATATTAACTCTTGATAAGGTGGAATATAGCTGATGCCATCAACAAACATTGCTTGTTTTTTAAGATGAAGTATTGCAAATCTTTTTTAATTTACATCTTGGTGTGGGAAAAGAAAAGGCTTTGGTATCAATTAAATTTTAAGGTCTACTGCAAATACAAATAATTATGATGAGAGAATGAGACCATGTTTGTGAATTATTGTACTTGGTAACTGATCTAAAAATCTAAATGTAATGCAGTAATTGTTCGTATAAAATATCAGGCTAATCGGACATTCGATGCCAGGCAAGTATTGTTTCCCTGTCATTGTAATATATTATGCAAGATGCTTAAGACACTGACATTTAGTCAAATTTGGCTAGTGGTGTCTTAGGGCTCATGATACACACAAATGCATGGACCGAGGAACTTAAAGCTCTCTACCTGCTGCAATTCAGGCCCATCCATCTGAATCCTTCAACTTCTGAGGTGGAAGGATAGATTGTGTTCTTGTTGCCACACAGCCAGTTCCTTAACTCCCCCTGAGCTGTCGTAATCAGTGATCGGTCCTACCTTGTGGTCTAGTCAGTCAGGCCTAGCGCGTGGT
>JACXGM010029819.1:0-13524 GCA_016801145.1 Umbra pygmaea
ATCATAGTACTGAGACTGCACAAAGCTCCAGTCTGGGTTTAGACCCTATCATAGTACTGAGACTGCACAGAGCTCCAGTCTGGGTTTAGACCCTATCATAGTACTGAGACTGCACAAAGCTCCAGTCTGGGTTTAGACCCTATCATAGTGCTGAGACTGCACAAAGCTCCAGTCTGGGTTTAGACCCTATCATAGTACTGAGCCTGCACAAAGCTCCAGTCTGGGTTTAGACCCTATCATAGTACTGAGACTGCACAAAGCTCCAGTCGGGGTTTAGACCCTATCATAGTACTGTGACTGCACAAAGCTCCTGTCTGGGTTTAGACCCTATCATAGTACTGAGACTGTACTTGTGAAGGTGATAAATGACCTCCAAGTATCATTTAACAAGGCTGTGCTTCTGTTTTTGTGCTTCTTGACCTTAGTGCTGCCTTTGATACCATTGAAAACAACATTCTTAACATTCTACAATATTCAGATTGTAAACCTATATCGGGCTACGTGGATATGTTCTAGCATGGTTCAGATCCTCTATCAGAAAGATATCAGTTTGTATCCGTGGATCTGTGCACAAGATGGAAGCCTGTGTTTTAGAAATAAAGAATTGGATGACAGAAAAGTATTTCCTTATAAACTCAGAAAAAACAGAACTGCATATTTTAGGTCCCAAGAAAAAAAGAGACCTTCTGTCAAATCTGGCAATTAAAATAAATCGTTTTACATTTATATCAGAAATAAATTCAAAAGGCCTTGGTGTTACAATGGACTCGGATAACTTTTTTGACAAACGTAAAACATATCTCAAGAGCAGCTTTTACCATCTCCGGAACATTGCAAAAATCATTGTTTTTGTCAAGAAGTGATGGAGAAGAGTTATTCTATGCTTTTGTTACCTCAAGTTTGGAATATTGAAATGCTCTCTATTCTGGCAACCCAGACAAGACCTTAAAAATACTTCAATTAGTGCTAAACACGGCCGCCAGAGCTCTAAAATGGTACCGCAAAATTTGAACATATAATCCCAATTTTAATCTCTTTACACTGGCTGCCAATTAATGCTTGGGCTGATTTTAAAGTTCTACTGTTGATATAGTATAGTCTGTCCCAGGGGGCTAATAGAGTATGGCGGCACTGTTTGATGAACCACCCATGCTGGCTTGCCTGACCACTCAGAGCTTGAGTCACTGGCCTGTTTATGTTGCCCCATGATACCCCACACTTGTGAGATGGGAGTACACTGTGTGGTATATCCTCGGTCCTCTTTCAGGGTGGTTGTGGTCTGTTGGTGTCACTTTGGTGGTGTGGTCTTGGCAATGTGGGTGGGTCTGAATCATGATGTTTTCTCCTGCCCAAGGTTTTCTTGGTGCAGAACTACGTCTCCAGTCCCCCCGTCTCAGCCCCAGATGTTATGCTGCAATAGTTTATGAGCCAGGGAACTAGGGTCATTCTGTCCTTTTTCAGTCCCCACTTAAGTCTCATTGATATGTGACGGGAGATGAGAGTCAGTTTATATATTTACTGAAGTACAAAACTAAGGTATGCCCACTCTAATGTTTCTGATGTGTAGTTAATACTAGGAGGACCCAAACCATTGGAACATGCTTCAGGACCATGTGGCCTGATGACTCCTTCCTGTCTCTGTCCTGTGCCCTTCTCACTGTGCTAGTGCCCATGTCACTGCTGTTGGTGATCACGTTTCTGCCTGGTGACTCCAGCTGTACATCTCCAGAGCACGTCTCATTGTCTCTGCCCAAGACCACTGAATTGTGTTCATGCTACACAAATAGTATTGTCACAGCCCACCCATTACTATCTCCATTTATGGACACTAACTGATGAACTATGTGACGTTAATTTAATGGGCAGTGTACCTTCAGATCACCCACCTGGAGAACTGTCCACCCCTTGAGTCTGGCCTCATTCTAGGTTTCTTCCTAAGTTCAACCTCCTAGGGACTTTTTCCTAGCCACTGTGCATCCTTTGTTGTTGCTTGCTCTTGGGGGTTTTAGGCCGGGTATCTGTCAAAGAACTTTGTGACGACTGCTGTTGTAAAAAAAGGCTTAATAAAATACATTTTATTGGCTAAAATTTGATTGATAACCTACACATTTCAGAGCAGCACTAACATGTCCCTGTTTTATTGCAGGAGGAAGTCAAGACTGTCCTGAATCTCTTAAAGGAGAAGATGGAGGTCTTTAATAAAGTTAAAAAAACCTGTGATCAAACAGCAGAACATATTAAGGTAACAAACAAAACAAAACATATGCTTTTTTCAAATGGACAACAGAAAACAGGTGATGATGTATGTATTTGCACATTGGATGGTGCTTCAATTGACCGTGTTTATAAATATTTGGGGATTTGGATTGATGATAGGCTCTCCTTTAAAGTGCATGTTGATGAATTGGTAAAGAAACTAAGAGTTAAAGTGAGTTTCTTTTGTAGAAACAATTCATGTTTGACTCTAAAAAATAGAAAGCAAATAGTTGAATCCACTTTTTTACCTGTAATTTATTATGGAGACACAATCTATATGCATGCCTCTGCTTCTGTTCATAAACATCTTGATGCTGTGTATCAGAGTGCCATTCGTTTTATTACGGGAGGTTTGGTACCCATCATTGCACGCTTTACCAGAACTTAAATTGGCTGTCCTTAAAATCTCGTAGAGAAATGCATTTTGCACTTTTTGTGACCAGACCAGAGCTCAGGGATGTCTATAACTACAGATCATTAAGCTCTTTACTGAATTCGGTAGATCTGCTTTTAGTTATTCATATTTGCAATGAATTACAATGTACTTTTAAATTGTACGAACTGGTGCCTTTAGGGCATTTTAGACATTTACTTGAAGATCATTTTATTACTGACTGTGTTTGTTTTATGTGATTGGTTTTTTACTTTTTTTGCTTTTTAAATTGCTTTTAATTGGTTTACTTGGAGATCATTTTATTACTGACCGTATTTGTTATAGTTGATTGTTTTCGATTTTATGCTTTTTAAATTGATTTTAATTATTTGTTTCTTTTATTGTACATTGTATTCTGGTTGTATTTTATATTGACATACACAGGTCGTTGCTGCAAATGAGAACTTGTTCTCAGTCAACTTACCTGTATAAATAAATAAAATAATAAGAATTAAGACAACCTCCCTCTGTTCTAAAGACTACATCCCATCGTCCCAGGGCAGTAAAGCGGACAGCGACCCTGTGTTTCCATCTCTTGGATGGTTAAGTGGGTGTCCTGACTCTCTGTGGCCAGTAAAGATCCCATGGCACTATTCTTTAACTTGTGTCCTGGCAACTTAATCATAAAATACGTTCTCAGTCACTTGCCTGGTTGAATAATGATAACTAATTATTTAATAATAATATCTGTAGACCCAGGCACAACACACAGAGAGGCTAATTAAGGAGGAGTTTGAGAAGCTTCACCAGTATCTACGAGAGGAAGAGGAGGCCAGGATAGCTGCAGTGAGGGAGGAAGATGAGCAGAAGAGTCAGATGATGAAGAAGAAGATCGAGGAGTTGATCAGACAGATATCATCACTTTCAGACACAATCAGAGCCACAGAAGAGGAGCTGAGAGCTGAAGACGTCTCATTCCTGCAGGTAGGGATCAATATCTTGGTGATCAGTAAACATGATTGATATGTAGGTAAAATGTAACTGATTTGATTTCCATTCATGAATTTTCAATATGTTGTCTCCCTGCAGAACTACAAGGCCACCATAGAAAGGTAAGTGATCTGCCTCTTGTGTCCCTCTCTTCTCTGTGGTTCTGAACCCACAGCAGCACTGTGTCCTGAATGTTGTTCCAGAGCCCAGGTCACACTGCCGGATCCACAGCTGGTCTCAGGAGCGCTGGTAGACATGGCCAAACACCTGGGCAACCTGCCGTTCAGAGTCTGGGAGAAGATGCAGAGGATTGTCAAGTACAGTGAGTATCATTTAACTGATACCTTCAAGACACACATAACCAGGAACAACACCACACAAACATAATCACACCAATACACAAATCACATGTTTAATCTTTATTTAACCAGGTGGGCTGAAATAAGTCTTATTTGTATTGGTGACCTGTCTAAGATAAGCATAATTGTGCAAATTTAAAAATATAAAACAGTAGAGATCTTGGAACATTGTGTGCACACATACAGTACAGTATGGTGTGACAGCAGAGAAAACACAGAAACCACATGGTAACACACAATCAAACATGCACACTTGTACATATAAAGAAGCACAAAAGACACACACAGAAACACAGGAACACAGTCACACACACACAAATACACAAATACAGCCACATGCACACACACACACAAACTACAAGTTCTGTTTCTTTCACACACCAACACACACATTATAGACACACCTGACTCGATATTCCTCTCTCCTGGTTAATCCATAACATCTCCAGTTCTCTTTATTCTCTGTTCAGCTCCTGTGATTCTGGACCCCAACACTGCCCACCCAGTTTACATCCTGTCTGATGATCTGACCAGTGTGAGAGACAGTGAAGAACCACAGCAGCTTCCTGACAACCCAGAGAGATTTGATTATTATAGATTTGTTCTGGGCTCTGAGGGCTTTACCTCAGGAACACACAGCTGGGATGTTGAGGTTGGAGACAGTTCATTCTGGTTAGTGGGTGTTATAGCAGAGTCTGAGGAGAGGAAAGGTGAGATAATAGGTGGAGGGTGGGGAATAGTTCATTATGAAGATAAATACAAAGCATTCTCCCCATCAGGACCAGAGTTTCTCCTCACAGTGAGACAGAAACTAAAGAGGATCAGAGTTCAGCTGGACTGGAACAGAGGAGAGCTGTCATTCTCTGACCCTGATAATAACACACACCTACACACATTCAAACACACCTTCACTGACAGACTGTTTCCATACCTAAGGAATATCTCTGATATTCACCCTCTAAAGATCTTACCAGTGAAGGTGTCTATACAGATGTAGTAGACTGTTTCTTTTCACTTGTATTTCAATTTGCTTCTCAGTTTAAGTAAAAGTTGTCCCCAAAATCCACCCAGGGGGGCCACAACGCTGGGACGCTCATAAAGCCTTCAAACCCATTGGGCCTCTGTGAGGTTGTACCAGCTGCCCCGTCCACAGTTACACCCCTGAGTCTTTGTCTGGACGGATAATCATAATAATACTGCATTGTTTCATAGGAGGAACCTGCAACATGTATGTTGACGTCATTTTATAAAGCATAAAGCTGATTAGCCAGCTGTTTTCTTAAATGTTAGTGTAATATATTAATTTGTATCTCTTTACAGTTTTTTCTATTCAATTTATTACTATTTTCAATACTTTGAATTAAAATGAGGAAATGCAGTCTGGATGGAATCAAATCAGTGAATGAGATTTTCCTTCTGACAACCTCAGTGTGTTTATTGTTTTTGTGACCAGTATACCCTGAGACTGTTTGGCCTTAAGGTATCATCAAGGTTATAACTACCTTAGAAGTATCCATGTTGTGAGTTCCCAAGTGTCTCTTGTTATGTACGTTTCATAATATTAAATGGACTAATCATAGTAATGAATTACATACTATTATATACACTAACCATCTACTTCATTAGGTACACCTTGCTAGTACCAGGTTGGGCTCCCTTTTGCCTTCTGCGTTAATTCTTCATGATATAGATTCAACAAGGTGCTGGAAACATTCCTCTGAGACTTTGGGTTCATATTGACATTAGTGCATCACGCAGTTTCTGCAGATTTGACCAGTCAAACCACAAACGCTGTGCTACGTGAGCTGAACTGTAAACAAACTGTTTGATTTTAGTTTGCATCGCGAGCTGTAAGTCTTGTTCATTGATTTGCATGAATGACCGTAAAAACCTTTTGCCATGGAAGATTCCAAGTCACAGTTCAGCTCACGTAGCATGGCGTTCATGGTTTGACTGGTCAAGTCTGTTTTCCCAAGATGGCGGCTGCCTGTATACACGAACGGTACTGTCTTTTAAAGTACATTTTTAATAAACTGCCTGTACACTTACATAGTACTCAGTACTTCGGTTTGCATGTAGGGATCCTCATTATGCTACCGTGGAAGTGTGGTGCTATTTTGAACCTTGTTAGTGGTATAAAATAGTGATTTATTTTTACTTCATACATGTCCTCACAACTAGCGTTATAAGGTAATTATCAGTTTGCACTAAAACTGGGCACATTCGATTAGCATGAAAACATATCCCAGAGAACGGTCGACTCGGTAACAATGTGTTATAAACCCCCAGGTTCACTTTGTGCCTGAGTTGTCCTTTAACCACTTGAGCCCTGGGGGGAAATGTATGCAATTAATGAATGTTTTGTGTTGAGCAAGTGTTAGTAACTATTGTAGTATTAGTTTATTTTGGGTTAAGGTTTAGGATGGGTAGACATTGTTATTGTTCTATGTCACGATAACCTTTATTTTGAAAGGATAGTACGGTAACCTGCGGGGAGGGGAGGCACCTGTGTGTGCTGGAAAGGGGAAAAAGAGAGAGGTGTTGAATTGAAATGTTACACTGCCTTTTTGGTTTTGAACATTAAATATCACCCAAAACGTTTTAAGTTGTAAGCCGTGTTTTCTTTTACGGCCAACCTTACTGATCCATTAGGGATGACAGAGTGAAGTATAATTAATCAGAAATTAGGGTTACACTATGTTCATACTAGAGACATGAAAAGAGTAGGAGACTTGCACACAGATGAAAAAAAGGACAAAGTCCAACAATGGAGGTATTTAAATAATCACTGTCTATTTATTAATATGCCCAAAGATAAAGTGCAAAGTGCAAAAGTGAAAAAATACAAATGTTTTGGCCAGTCAAGCCATCGTCAGTGCAAAGGAGCAAACACACACAGCTGTCACATATAAAAGGCCCAATTACAGGTCACATGATCAAGAGGACATCAATGTTTTAGCAACATAGAAGATACGGGATGGATCACATACTTAGGATGGATTTGAGCAATAATCATTAAATATTATATGAATTAAACATTAATAGATTTACATACATATACATACAATAACAAATGCAAGAACAGGAATACAGAATATAGGGCTACAGCAGTCTCCTAGAGACAATTCAGAAAACATATAGATTGTTAGATTATAGAAAACAGTTTAATGCCTGCTCTTCATTCATACCAATTGGATGAAGGGTTTTAAGGTAGAAGATCCATCTACATTCTGCCTGGAGTAATCTGAGATCAACATTACCGCCCCTGCGTGTCTGTTTGATCTGTTGTATTGCACAGAAAGACATGGAGGAGACAGGGTGACCGGCTTTAGCAAAATGGTGTACAATAGGTGATTTAGGATCATTCCTTCTTATGGCACTCTTACGTTCTATCATACGCGTTTTGATTTGACTGGATGTTTTACCTACATATTGCACATGGACAGGTAATGAGTCACATGGTCATTCTATATTCCACTGCTCATTGATGCAAAACAGTGTAAATGTTAATTGTCCACTGCTGAGATAAAGAATGTTTAAATAAACATGAAAACAGGTGGCCAATCAGCAGCCAGTTTGCCTTCAACACCAACATATCACATAGCGTAAAATATGAACGTTCCTCCAGGTAGTGGACAGCAAAGGACAGAAAAACGTTAGTTACTGGCATTCTGTAACTAACTTTCTATATCGTGGAGCTCCGCCCCATAGGGGAGCTATGCTCCTAGTGGCTAAGAAGAAGCTACGCACAGTCCATGTAGCCCTGATTACTCCTTGGGATAGGCAAAAAGCTGCACCCGTATGAAATCAGAGCAATACAGACCAGTGAACACACTACTGTTGGAGTAACATTTCACATAATAAACGCATAATAAACGCATCCAAAACAGTTCTGGTCCACCAACACTCTCTAGTGGAGAGACGCTGAAATCATTAAACCCTGTCATGTCTCACACACTGAGAAACATATGCCCAACAGAGGTGTCACAAGTAAAAGTAAAAGTACTTTTTCTTGGTGCAGCTGAGTTCACAAGTTTTGGGAAGTTCCTAATTGAGACCAAAATAACTGGTAAAAACAGTTCATAACTAATCAGTGATCTATTAAAATTAATACAAAGTGTAAAACAAAGATTGTGGTGAAGAGGTAGTAATAAACTCCCATTACCTGGACATTTGGGTTTTATTTTGAGAATTCCCAAAACAGGTGAACTCAGCAAAGTACTTTTACTTGTGACACCTCTGATGGCCATAAGAGTCTCAAACCTCTCAGTAGGAAGTCCTGAGCAGAATGGCCCAAGCCATCATCAGGTAAAATTTAATGAATGGGGACGGCGACGCCCATGACGCCTCCTCACAAATCTCTTCCCCATGTGGCATGTGCTCTGATACACGGGTATTATAGGCAGGCCCATGTGGCTACGTAGGCTTTCTCAATGGCCTCACACAGCCAATGAGCCAGACGTCCCTTTCAAGTTCAAGTTTCACTTTTTTTATCCTTAGAAAAAGGAAATTTTGTGTGCAGCAGGATGTCTAAAACACATACACAGAAAGTACCAACAACATTGTAAACACAACACAGGACACACATCAACACATCAATGGAGACACTCCTTCCCCCAAAAACCATTGACAGAATCCAATAGGACAGTAAGCAGGTAAATCTGTAATAATGGACATGAACAGGAATAAATAAATAAATAAATAAGCCCATACTGTATACATTTTTAAAGAGATTTTAATTAGATGAATTCAGGTTCCTGATAGCCACAGGAATAAAAGAATCCCTGGCATGTCTAGTTCTTAGCATAGGTAGCCTAAAACGTCTTAGGATAGGTAGCCTAAAACGTCGACCTGAGGGGAGCAGATTAAACTCCCCAAAGCGTGGGTGGTCAGGGCAGTTTAAAATGTGGTTAGCCTTACCCCTAACCCGTTTATCATACATGTATTGTAGCTGTGGTAGCTGTACCCCAACCACCTTAGACGCTATGTTTACCAGCTTTATTAGCTTCCGCTTTCTGATCATTGAAAGACCACTGTACCAAACCACAATACAAAATGTCAAGACTGATTCAATAAAACACTGGTAAAACAAAGTCATCAGAGTTCTGGACACACTGAATGATTTCATCTTCCGCAAAAAGAAAAGTCTCTGTTGGGCCTTTTTACAGGCAGCATATGTGTTGCTTTCAAAGGACAATTTGCTGTCAATGATGGTTCCTAAATATTAATATTCATCTACTATCTCAACATTTATGTTCTGAATAACAGTTTGTGAAGCATTGTGCTGTGATCTACGGAAATCAATAATCATATCCTTTGTCTTGGAAACATTGATAGAGAAATAAAAGTTTTCACACCAAGCAAAAAAAATCATCAACTACAGGACCATGCCCCACCTCATCATTGTTCAAAAGGCTTACTATAACAGTGTCATCTGCAAATTTTACACAGTGCCTATTCTCATATTTACTCCGACAATCATTTGTGTATAAAATGAAAAGCAATGGTGAAAGAACACAGCCCTGTGGAGAGCCTGTGGAAGAAAGGGCTTTTGAGGATAAGACACCATTGACCCTGACACACTGCGACATATTCGACAGAAAACCCAGTATCCAGCCAATTAAGTTAGGGTTCAATTTAAAAAGAGCCTGAAGTTTCTCAACCAACAAATAGGGCTGAATTGTATTGAACGCTGAAGAGAAGTTGATAAAAAGGAGCCTAACATGAGTTTTTGAGGATCCCAGATGTTGGTAAAGGGAATTTAACAGTGTAAGTTTTGCATCCTCAACACCACTGTTAGCCCTATAAACAAACTGGAGAGGATCTAACTGTTCCTCCACCTGCTTCAATAACTCTTGCTTAACCAACTTCTCAAAGGTCTTCATCACCAATGAAGTGAGAGCTACAGGTCGAAAGTCATTTAAATCTGGCAATTACATGGTGGATCTAGACGCAACTTGGTGGGTTTCCAATTGTTATTGTTTTAACTTTTTAGCCGGTGATAATGCTCCGATACAAAGTTTTAGGCGTCCAGCTGTTCCTGGTAAACAAATCAGGAAGAGAGAAAAACAGGGCGGAGTGCGGCAACCATAGATATCCATAATAAAGGCTAGATGACTTGAAGGGCGGAGTCTCTAACGTCATCACCAGTGCCCATCTTGTCACAGGCAAGCTTGGTGGGCTTTATGGTACATGATGTAAGGCGAGTGATTACAAATACTAATCTCGCTGAAAATCTTGACTGATTTACAAACGGTTAAGTTTCTTACAAATGTTATTAACGTGGCTATTATTCTGTATGCTTATATATAATATGCAATTCAAAAACTATGTAGTGTCGTAACGACATCTCTGACATTTTTAACAAACCAAACCGTTTGAAAATCGGTAGAAAATTGAGCAAGTTATGGTTATTTGAAAGTACATGCACCATTAACACACAATGTTATGAGTAAAGCGTGTTTTATGCATCTGCGTCAAATCGACGCCGTACCCACATAGACCTCTCTGCGTCAACGCGGACCTTCCAACGTAACCTCCGCTGTCGTGTGACGTGCACCTCTCCAAAAATGCAACTCGCCCGTCGAGGCTACGCAGACACCAAGCGAGCTGTATGTGGCAAGATGGCCGCCAGGTGCGGACGTTGACCTCCATTGGCCAGTAGCGCGGACGAGAGATCTAGCCATTATTATGGATATCTAGGGTGGCAACGACTAAGAAAATTCATAAAAAAGAAACGTCTCCCATTACCAACGATCTTGGTTCTAGCTCAGAAGTGTAAGATCAGAAGGCTGATCGGGTTATGCCAGGCGTGTTAGTTGGTATAATAGGCTTGTCGCATAATTACATGAAGTTTACGTACACAGCAAGTGATCAGGCAAACAAAAAAGCACATTTTGCAGCTATGTCTGGTTTACCAAATGTAATCGGTGCTATTGCCTTAATGGCAACGAATGAGAATGAACATGCTTTCAATAATCAAAAGCATTTTCATTCTGCCAATGTCAAAATAATTTGTGATGCAGACATGTTGCTGTAATGTAACCAATTGTCCCCCACCAGAGGCAGACACACTTTCGCGATGAAGCGCTAGACGCTTTGACATCGACTGATATCTGACCACTTTTTATTTAGGCCAAGTTCCGACTTTCTTACAGCGTCTGCAACCTTTTGCCACTCCAACGCCTTTTCGGCATTGGTAATAGGCACACTTTACCCTTCAAACAAAATTTTCCTCCTCTTTTCCACCTCGCCAACAATATTTTCAACTTCACATTGAGTGAAGTTTCTTTTTTTAATTTTCCTCTCTCTGTTTGCCATGATTTCTCAATCAATTAATATAAATTTTGAGGCGTTTCACTGACTATTTATGGGCAATTATGGGCGTGACATGCAGCCGCAAAAGCTGCGCCACATTTAGAGTTGATTGTGATTTATAGAGGGAAAAAGGCGTAGGACGTGTGCACACAGTTTTATAAATCTGAATATTTCTTTGCGTCATGGGCCATTTTAGAACCTGCTGAAATTAGCCATCAGAAGATGGGTACATGGTGGCCATAAAGGGATGGACATGGTCAGAAACAATGCTGAGGTAGGCAAAGGCATTTAAACGATGCCCAATTGGCACTCAGGGGCCTAAAGTGTGCCAAGAAAACATCCCCCAAACCATTACACCACCACCACCAGCCTGCACAGTGGTAAC
Source organism: Umbra pygmaea (assembly GCA_016801145.1). Taxonomy (NCBI): domain Eukaryota; kingdom Metazoa; phylum Chordata; class Actinopteri; order Esociformes; family Umbridae; genus Umbra; species Umbra pygmaea. The sequence goes on from JACXGM010029819.1 coordinate 11,681, forward strand.
AAGGCATGACGGATCCATGTTCTCATTCTGTTTGCGCCAAATTCTAAATCTACCATCTAAATGTCTCAACAGAAATCGAGACTCATCAGACCAGGCAACATTTTTCCAGTCTTCAACTGTCCAATTTTGGTGTGCTCTTGCAAATTGTAGCCTGTTTTTCCTATTTGTACTGGAGATGAGTGGTACCCGGTGGGGTCTTCTGCTGTTGTAGCCCATCTGCCTTAAGGTTGTGCATGTTGTGGCTTCACAAATGCTTTGCTGCATACCTCGGTAGTAACGAGTCGTTATTTCAGTCAAAGTTGCCCTTCTATCAGCTTTAAGCAGTCGCCCAATTCTCCTCTGACCTCTAGCATCAACAAGGCACTTTCCCCCACAGGACTGCCGCATATTGGATGTTTTTCCTTTTTCACACCATTCTTTGTAAACCCTAGAAATTTTGTGCGTTGTTGTGCGTGAAAATCCCAGTAACTGAGCAGACTGTGAAATACTCAGACAGGCCCGTCTGGCACCAAAAACCATGCCATGCTCAAAATTGCTTAAATCACCTTTCACATTCTGATATTCAGTTTGGAGTTCAGGAGATTGTCTTGACCAGGACCACACCCCTAAATGCATTGAAGAAACTGCCATGTGATTGGTTGAGTAGATCATTGCATTAAGGAAAAATAGAATGGGTGTTCCTAATAATCCTTTAAGTGAGTGTATATTCAATCAAGTTGTGTGTACAACGTATTTGTAACTCTTATTAATAAAAAGTTATTAAAAACATGTTAAATTATTTTTTGCTATCATATACTTCTATTGTTTCTTTACACACAATACAATTGCATTTGGTTACAATTCACTAGCTTTATAATGAATTAACAAGGATTATTGCAGTGAATTAAAACATGTGCTATTATTTTGAAAAAAAAAAATATATATTAAAAAAATAATTTATTGGTTACATTTATAAACAATGTAGATTATTAATAGTAAGTTTTGCCATTACAGTGTAAACAGATAAATATGTCAGGTCAAGAAAGACTGTCTTTATTTTATTATTTATATATATTTTTCAGGAAATAGTTTTTAAGTTCAATTTAAAATGTCAGGAGATACATTGTTGACATTACTGTTAAAATGCACTTCCAATAAAGTGAGTGTTGGCAAAACCAGTTGTCATTTTTAAGTTGAGGCGTTGGGGGTGTTGTCGGCAGCTGCTGAATGAAACTAATAAAGTAACTTGTAATCTTAAATTACTTTTAAAATCAAGTAATCTGTAAATCTACATACTACTGTAGATCTACATACTCCTGCCTGAGGCTTCCTTGTGCAGGACCACGTCTCTTGTCCCCCCCCTGTCTCAGGCCCAAATGTTATGCTGCAATATTTTATGTGTCGGGGGACTAGGGTTTTATATATTCATTTTGGGGTCAGAGCTGTGTCAAGGTACTAGACCCAAGGTATGCCCACTCTAATGTTCCTGATGTCATGTTCATCCTAGGAGGACCCTAGGAACATGCGACCGGACCAAGTGGCCTGATGACTCCTTCCTGTCCCCTTTCCGTGCCTGGCCCGCTGCTGTGCTGGATCCCATGTCACTGCGTTTGATGTCCCCTTCCCGTGCCTGGCCCGCTGCTGTGCTGGATCCCATGTCACTGCTTTTGATGATCCCATTTCCACCCGATGACGCCAGCTTTCATCTCCAGGCGGCTTCACGGTGTTCGTTCGCAAGAACACCAAACTTTATTGATGCTACATAAAGACTATGGTCACAGTCCACCCATCATATCTTCATTGCTGGACAATAACTGAACACGGATTGACCTTATTACAATGGGCTGTGTACCTTCAGATCCCCC
>JACXGM010029820.1:0-13524 GCA_016801145.1 Umbra pygmaea
AAAGTGCTGTACAGTGATATAAAAGTAAGATAACAAAACATGAAAAAATCATAAAAACACAGTTTGCACAAACAGAACATTTTAAACAAGTGTCTCTAGGCCAATTTAGAAAGCCATTGAAAAAAGATATGTTTTAAGACAGGATTTGAAATCAGTGATAGTGTGGGAAGACCTAATTGTAAGTGGAAGTTTATTCCATTGCCTGGGGCCCACAACCGAAAAAGCACGATCACCCTTCGATTTTAATCGAGACAAAGGAATAATTAAAAGAAGCTGATCAGATGATCTCAGAGACCTAGAATGATGATACAATTCAAGTAGGTCAGAAATATACAGAGGAGCCAAACCATGTAAAGCAAACATGTGACAATGTTCCATATTCTGTTTCACTCTATAGGTGAAATGAATGGCCAGGATATCTGGGAAGATCCAAGAGACAAATAAATATTGCCCCCTGTGGGGGGACATTAGAATGATTGTTAATGTGGGGCAGCCTGTTCTTTTGTCTTGTCTTAATTGTGTTAGCACTAAGATGGCGTCTTAAGGTCTAGGAATAATTTAAATACAGTTTTGTTTTTACAGTGTTTGTAAGATGTTCAGCTGGCAAGAGAAAGTAGTTATGGCTTGACATTCTACAAATAGTACTTTTAAAGAAAAGAGTTAGTGAGAGAGAGTGATAGAAAGAGTTTGCGAGCGACAAAAGGGTAGTGGAACAGATGAAAACCTTAGACAGCAGAGGAAGAAAAAGGAGAGAGGGGAGGTAAAAATTATAAAAAGCGAAGGAAGAGACAGGGGGCCCTATCCTACATCCAGCGCAATTCACTTTTTACACCAACGCATGTATCATTCCTATCTTGCACCCGACGCATATGGGACTTTTCCCTCCACAGACGTGCGTTGGTAAATTAGGGAATGAACTTGCGTTTGTTGGGCAGTTCAGTGAAAAGAAGAGGCGTGATCCGGCGCAAACGTTCCCTGGTGCTATCTTGCAGTTCCCGAAATCAATTCCGCCACTGACCAGGAAAAACCTGTTTAAAAGTCAGTGGCGTTTTTCAGATGCTATTTTAAGGGCACATGCTTGGCCATAATGTAGCGTGTGCACAACACGCTTAAACTTTATTGCTCCTCTCATCTAGACGAATGCAGCAGTTCCCATTATTGCAATACATAATTAGAAGGAAAATAATACCACACGAGGGAAATCATTGTGGTGTCTGAAGAGGTGAAAAAATAGGCATACATCTAGTGTACACATTTACCCAAATTATTCAGAATGAATTATTCACATTGATATACATCAACTGCAAGGGAACCCATTCAATCAACATGTCATTTGCGATGCTAATAGTAAAATCACCCATGTTGTCGCGAATTACCCTGGCTCAAGCCACGACTAATTTATGGTAAACTCTGCCATATTTGATGGGAATCCCCCCTTGGATGGGTGGCTGTGAAGGGGACAACGCTATATGTTAAAGACATGGCTGAGGATGACACCATTTGATGCCAGCAACAGTGCGTGAAATGCTGTTTAATCGAAAACATACACAAACACGCAGTGTAGCCTAACTGAACAAACATTAGGCACACTGAAAATGCGCGTCAGGAGTTTGGATAGGACAGGAGGAAACCTAAATGCCTTGGAACTTATTTGATCGAAGAGGGAGGCTGTCACATCCAGCCCTGTAGGTGGGCTGGGTGTTCACGGGGAATAGGTTTGATGTATGGTCTTTGTGATTCCCCTGTATGTGTTTTGCCTCCCTCTTGTGTCTAGTTCTGGTAATGGGTTGCGTCATTGTTTAGTCACAGGTGGAATGTATTGGTAATTAGTGGTCATTGTATTTAGCATGGTGTTCTCCCCTTGTCTCTTGTCGGTTAATGTTTCCTGTGGCGTCTTGATGTTACTCGTTCTCATTGTTGATTATATGGATGTATTGCTTTGCCCCACGTGGCAGTATTATTTCGAATCAAAATAAAGTCTCTTGGATTATTAGTACCTCGCTCCTGTCTCTACCTACCACAAGACGTGACAGAGGCAAGCAAAGTAATCTCGCTCTAATGTTAGATTACATTGCAAAAATATTTCCATACATTCGTAACCTCATGATTCAGTGAGAGTGAGCCCAAAACATCGGAAAATATGTCTTGTGACATTTCTTTATTTACATTTTGTAAAAAAGAAAAATCAATAATCCGCCGTTATAATAGCAATCCGCCATGGAACAAGCGCGTGTCCTCTTAAAGGGAATGTGAGATGACGTTCTGATTGGTTTATTACACTTTACACCCAAACCACACCTATGACTAATAAAGCTACTTCAGACCTACCCATTTTAGATGTGCGTCCGGTGCAAGAGTAATTTATCCCGCCTGTAAAATAGCAACAGCGCCCGGTACCCTCCCACAATGTCACTTGCGTTTCACGTTTGATACTTGCATTTCAGATCGTTAAAATAGGGCCTAGAGAGTTCATTAGAGGGTGAGAAATGTAGTGAAGAAGATATAAGGGAAGCAAAGAAGGGGAAAGAGAGCATGTAATAAGATGGAGAGAGGTCCTTCCCTGTGCCAGGCGGAGCATTACAGTAAATTAAAAGCAAGGCTTGGGCCATGAGTGATCGTAGCAGCACCCATCTCAGCCCAACATCCACAGCCAGTTAGCATACCAAACAGGCTCTTCTATGAATACATGCAACCTTGTGAAAAATGTAACTCACATGGCAAAAGGGACCTCATTTCATTTGGGACAGATGGAAACAATCCACTCATCTGTAGCACTGTTATCGTCCCGAGGACATCTTATCCCTCCTTCCCATAGCAGGCGCCTCAGGAGGGAGAGAGTGAAGGCAATAAATAGTAAGGCAAACAACAAGGATCACTGATACTAACATTCCCCAGTTTCATTTAGTCCCCTAAACCGTACTAGGTGTATATTTATCTACATTGCTAATGCCGAAGATCTCCCGTAAAATGCAGAGCTTAATTTTTTCCCAAATCTTCTTTAGTGCAGCTAAACAGCGGTGTGATTAATAATCTCACTCAACAATCTAATTTTATAATCTAATTAAACAATCTCCCAGTGGGTGATTCCCTGGAGGTAAGCAATGTGTTTAATATCGTTAACAAGGCAGAGCACCCAACAGGTTCACTTTGCCCATCACTGGAGCTGTTTGAGTGAAATATGAAAGCAATTATGTATGTACAGCTTTTTATTAGAATAATAGCAGGTTTTTATTGGAAGCTCAATAATGCATGATATTTTAATTGATGATAGTTGGCAATATTCAACTGTCTCCATTGTTAAATTAACCAATAAAGTTGATTGGGAGACACTGAAGGACACAAAAGAGCTAAGGCATGCCAACATCCAGCACATTGTGCTGTCACAATCAAGAAAGCAATATGTTTCTGTTCACTTCATGCAACCGGTTCACGCCATCACTGACTGTGTTCACTAAGTCTGCCAAGGGCAAATCGCATTTGTGTGACATTGTGGTCCCACAACCCCCGTTGCAGAAAATGCAGCGTCATTCCTTCATTTGCCATTCCCTCTGCACCTCTGCCAGGGGTAGTTACTTTTGTAACAGTAATGAATCTGTTTTGATGACAACTGGAAATGACATGCACATTTCACTTTAAAATGGATGCATTGTTTGCAGACTGAGCTACATTTCAGAGTCGACATCACTGGCTGGGACTGGGAGCAGTAATGCGACAACAGAAAAGACAGCCAGGCAGACAGGCAAATAGACAGGCTGGCATGCAAGCAGGCAGACAGGTAATGCTGTCACTGTAAGAGGCAGTACCCTACAAAGGACCTGAGACAGATGGCCTTTAAAAAAACTTACCTATATGAACATGTGTCCATGGGATCTGTGTGATGTGTACGCGTGCGTGCATCAGACGGACAGAGTGGCAAAGAGGGATCTTTCACATGCAGAGGTTAATTTCTCCCTACCACCGTGGCCTTCAGCAGCTGTTGGATAATCCCCTTGAGCCTCCCTTCTATTAAGCTTTTAAAAGCCGGTATAAACTGACCATTTTGTAATAACCATGTCACATCAAGGGTACAACCTGTACCTCCCGCAGCTCTCACACTCCTCTGCTGCAATGGTTACCTTGGACATGGCCATTCAGGGTCTCAGGCTGTTGCTGCGGCAGAACCTTATGACCATCCTCTGATCGTTTAGGACTGTTTTTGGTGACATAAACTGTCAGGCCGTTTCAAGTCTCATAATACTATAGTGATGACAAGGTCTTTGCCAATTGGCTGACCGCTACTGTTGTGTTGTGGCTGAACAGTCAGTAAAGGCAAAGGGTCATTCTTGATGTGTTGAATAGCATGGAAGACTAATCACATTATGGAATATCATCTATCGGTTGTGTAACGGGTCCGTTAACTCATTTATAAGCTGTACAGACAACTACATGTGTGAGACAGAGGCCAGGAGACGCAAGACGGATGACAGTGTGTTGATTCGAGACAGTGTGTGGATTCATGGGGGAAGAATGTTTCTATATAAAAAAATCAGAATGGTTCTATTTTGACATGTCATTATTTGGAAAAGGAAACGTCACAGAGACTTGATAATCCTGTTGCCTCCAAAATGTGCCACCGGCATGACAAGTAGGTTTGGTACATTTGCAAATTGGGCTGCTGCAATTAGGCCGGGTACAGAGTGGCAGCTTATCTGCTGTGCTGCACTCCTCTCTTAAACACTGCAGCTGGACTGGGCCACAAAGGCACGGGATCTATCCCGGCAGTTAATGAACTCAGAGAGCCGTGCATTCAGTCCTGTCCTGGGGGGTTAACACAGTGCCCTATGATAGGCCTTGTACAATTTTAGATTCACATTTTAGAACCCCTTTGTCTGCTTCTCTAATCCCTTAACCTCCAGCCCTGCATACCGAAAATTCGAAAGCCGAGTCACTGAGACCCACTTTTTTTGACCGTGAGTGATGTGCAACTGTGGAAGGATTTTGGGTCTGCCAGTCTTTGGCGCTTTGTGTGTGTGTCTTTGCATGCCCCTGAACATTTATATCTTTGGGCAGTAACTTGTGCTTCTTTCCTTGAGACTGGGGTGAAGATGCATGTATGCGTGTGTCATGCCTGCCCATGAGCTGTGTTCCGCCAGGAGGAGGCCACATTTAGGTCAGATGAATCTGCTCTTGCTCCTTGTGATGTATGACCTACAAAATAAGGTCGAAGTCCACAGGATAAAAGGATTATGGTAGCTCTGTGTGCTTATACATTTCAAGATTACTCCCATGAACATGGCAGTCTCACTCAGCCAAAGAAAACTGATCGTCAGGTGAGACTGGCACTGCTGCAATAGCTCTGCACTGCAGACTTTCACTTTGGTCAAGGATAAGATTCTGTTGATTTAGTGCTATGCTATAGTGTAATAATTAGATTATATGAATAAAGTGATTACATTATTTTCTAGAGAAGGACAAAAATAATGTATTTCAATAGTTTTTAATGAGGATGATGATTAAAGATGAAACATTTTCCATGCTTATGCTTTCTCTATTTCATTTAATTAAATTATGTTTAAATAGGTGTAGTGCTTACCCAGATAAACATTGTGTTGACTAGCAGAGGGTACAGTACACTTTCACAATCTTTATAATTAAAATCTGTTTTAAGATAGGAACAAGAGCTTTTTATTCTATCCCGAATGTAAAAGTTAAATCATTGTTTGTACACATGTTTGACAGCTCCTCTCATTCAACCAGTTACAGGGCAAGTTATGGTCTCTTCAGATCATGTGCCCAGTGAGTATACACAACCATCCGTAGCCCAGCGTAGGTCAATGTGAAAACTGGCCCATTAGTTCAGACTCCAAATTGGAGGATTCTTTCAATAAATATATCAAATTACAAAAAAGAAATTAATTTAGATTAAAACTTTTCGTTTTTAGAAATAAATATTGTCGGTCTTACCAGCATATCATTGAAATTGTTTAATGTTTAAGGATTTATTTTATTTTTGTTGTTTTAAATCTCCACTTTTTATTCATTTTTATTGTTGTATCACACGGCGTAACTATAAGAGACTGGTCTCCATATATAAAACAACCACAAGACCTACAGTAGTCATTGAGGTGCAAGACATGAATACAACTTCACTGTAAGCAGCCACATTACACCCAGGGAACAATTAGGGCAAACTGTCTTGCTCAATGCTAATTTCTTTCCATTAGTTGGTTCCTCCTGATTTTCAATTTGGTATTTGACTGGTCCCTCATAATGGACAGCCAACTCCAGCAGGATTATCAGCTTTCCAGTCTGCTCTCATGGCGTACAAAATCGTAAAAAAACAACAACATATGTCATCATGTGATGTTTCTGGAGGCAGGAAAGCGTATGCCTCGTAGGTTTACGAAACGTAAAAAAAAGTCAGTTTACCTTAACATTACCCTAACCTTAACCTCATCTTACCCTAAACTTAACCTCACTAACCTAGCATATTATCACTGAATTAAATGTTCCCCAAGTACTGTAAATTGTAAAAGATTGGTCCATTCTTGGAAGTGTTCCAGTCATAGAAATGGAATGATTAGAAGTGCCATTCCAATGCAAATAAATGTATCAGAATGGTCAGAGTGGCAGCCATTTTTACGTGTACCATTCCATTGCAACGATATAGCGCCCTACTTCCGCGTTAAACTGATTCGCGTGTTGTTACTGTGACAACTAATGCCAGTAGCCATTTTTTGTGTACTAATCGAATGACCAAGCAAAAACGTTTATTTTGGCTTCTATAGATTTCTATGGTCCCAGTAGAAAAGAAATTCAATATGTAAAGAAACTCACATTTTGATTGGCCATACCATAAGTTTACCTACGTAATGTGTCAAAATGTCCATTAGGTACGGTTACCCATGTCTTGCCATGAGAATGCGTTGAGCTGCCATACTCAAATAATATGTTTAATAAAAGTAGAATATAATCATGCAAACAAAAATGCTGATTAGCAGTTCTAACTAAAACAGAGCAACAAAAAACAATATCTTCGATAAATGCCACTATCTATTAATGGATTTCAAATTTTGTCACAATCCTTACGGTAACCTTCACTTTTGCATTTATGACCAACTGAGTTTTCCAAATAATTAGGGCTTTTGGTTTTCGGGTTATATTTACTTTCAAATTCTGGCTTTTCTTAAAAAGAAATCACTTTTTTTGGATGCAATAAAATGTTTTTTTATACCTAAATCAAGTTTTGATAACTGTAATTCAAACTTTACTAAAACTAATGATGGTGTATTAAATATTCATGGTGTGGACAAAGTGATAAAACCACCTGGGGGGGTTGCGTGGCATAGTGGGCTAACGCCCTGGTCAGACCAATTGCGGCAGTGCAGATTGTTACGGCAGAAATACATTCATTTTCAATAGAACGCTGCATTTGGCTTCCATCATTTGGATTGCAGAAGCAGTTGCGGTGCATTTGTTGATACTTTTTCGAACAGTTGGATGAACCATGTGCACGCCCCTCACTATCCCGCATCTGTCCAAGGAGTTGCGTAATTGCTGAAAAGGGCTACCCTGGAAATCCAGAGTTCTCGCGAGAGCACAATTTGAATTTGCTCAGCAAGTTACTCTGGCACCGAGTAATTCTGCTCATTAACTATGCCCTTGTATCCGAGCTGCACCAATCACATCGGTGTATCTGATATAGGCGTGCCAGAGGCGTGTTAAACAGATGACGACACGATAGCTCTGCGACCTCGAAGTCTTTAGTAAACATTGTAAGATCGCTATGGATTAACACCAGTTGTTTAAAACGACTTGGGCCACTACAATGAACGAGTTAGACTTGGCTTTTTGGAACAAAAGAGGAACAAAAGACGGGGCTCGAATCGTTCCTTTTTTATAAAAGGACGTTTTTGCTGTTTTGCGACCTGATACGGCAAGAGTTTTATCTACCAGTTAGCTCCGCCATAGGGTTAGTGAAAACCCACTGGTGATTGGTCGTAGTGTTATCCAATTGCATACAATGAGATTTTCAAATGCACGCTTGGTGCCGCCCCTCGAGTTGAGTCATTTACATTACTCGAACCCAGACCCTTAATCGTTCAGGATTTGGGTCTGGATTTTTCCAGGCTAGAAAAGGGCGGGTCAGTGGGAAAAATGGGGGAACTAAAGAATTATGCAAACACCCAAGAACAAAAAAAGCCTTTGAGGGTTGAAGCAGGGAGAAATCTACTTTGCAGTCTGTGCTGCAGAACTTTCCATAAAAGGTTCAATGATGTTTAGATCTAGTGATTGGGTATGCCATGGGGTCATTAGACATCATCCTGGTATTCATGAAAACACTCTTATATTAGTTAAGCAGTATGTATGAGGGCGTTATCAGTCAGGAATATTGGTATGTCATGGGTGAACAGTATTTGCACCATAGAATCCTTTCTGACTTTAAAAGTAATCCAACTCTATTTATTTCCGGAATTTTTAAGTAGTAATTGACAGAGTTTTTGCTAAAAGAGCATTAGGCTGTATTCAAACCCCTGCTGGAGCAGTAAATGTGAGTGAGAGGCAGCGGCTTAGGAGCACCCCAGGACATCTAGTTTTTCAAAAGTATTGTAATTGGAGCATAGAAGACAACATACTGTGTCTTGTCACAGAGGTGAGAGAATGAGTGCAGTGAGAGAGGGAGTCCGTGCAGCTGCTAGTTAGACAAGAGACATGTCGGTTGCAGAGAGACTGTTAAGAGAAGTGCTTCTCACACCTGATCCCCTGCTTAGACAAGTAGCAGAATGAGCCTCTGTCCTCTGGCCAGGTAGACCCACTGAGAGAGAGAAGATGGATAAAGTCTAATTGGGTGAAACCTCCAGGGAGAAGGAAAAGTTGGGAGATTGGAGAAGTCTCCAAGACCTTGTGGCACTGAACTGTTTTATCAGCTGGATTTATTTACGACTGTTCAGGAAGGCTTGCAGCCCTCTTCATCTTGAGGCCTGTCTATGAGGCTACACGAGCTGTTCGATTAAAGCTTGAGGGAAAGGGAATACAAGCACCATACTTAAGTAAACGTGATGGTTTCTTAAAGAAATGTAAAATAGCATACAATATGGTTTTCAACTGAATTATTGAAGGGACAATATGGAGAGACAAGTTCACTTGATACGAGCCAGAATCCAAACACTGGACAAGCCTCCCAAAATATATGGACTCGTCATTATCTGTGGAATGTGGAATTCAATACTGCCACCACAATATCTGGCCAGACCTACTGCTTTACAGTAACATTAGTATATAAACATTTTCAACGCCAACTGCAGCTAATTTCCAATTTAAAATATGTGCCGTACAAACTTTGTCGTCAAATTGCAATTTTTGCTGTGCACTCAAGATGAATATGAGGCAGGTGTACGGACTATCACATTTCTTGCTGCACATACCAACTAATAATAAACAGTATTTCAAAGTTCCACCCACCCCATTTTTTGAAAGCATAATTCCTGTTATAACAAATGTAAGAAGCATAAAAGTTAATATTTTGTCACACATTTCTTGCATGCAATAACATCAGTGAGTCTGCGACACATTGACATCACCAGAATCTTGGTGTCATCTGAGATGTTTTACTAAGCCTTTACTGCAGCCACTTTGAGTCGTTGCTTGTTTAAGGGCAGTCTCTGATTTCAGTCTCTTCTTTAGCAACTGGATTTAAATCAAGGGCCTGACAAAAACATTTCACTTTTTTTCCCTCGCTGAAATACTCTGTTGCTTTGCCGGTGTGTTTTGGGCCATTGTCCTGTTGCATTGTGAAGCACTGGGTCTGGTAGCATTTTCTGGTACAATGTTAGCCAATATGCTTTTGTAAACTTCTGAATTTATTCTGCTGCTGTGATCATTTGTTATATAATCCATAAAGATGAGTGAGCCCATTCCAGATGCAGCCATGCATGCCCATGCCATGACACTACCATCACCACAATCTGGTACACTGTAAAAAAAAAAAGTGAAATTTTCTTCAGGACAATACCAAACAAATACTTTATAAACACAGTAGATATCCATTACAAAGTAATATCAGCTCTGTGTGTTAACAGACTTTTAAAGTATAAAAAGAAAATTGTAGTAAAAGTACTGGTATATTTGTTATATCTGTTTACTGTTTTTTTATTAAACACATTTTTCCAGTGCAGTTCCTTTTATTAACCACACCTTTGCTTTGATAAAGGTTCACCTTTGTCACATCTGTCCATAAAACTCAGTTTCAAGTTTTTTTCTAAATAATACTTCTTAGCAAATGCTATTCTTGCCTTTCTGTTTTTGTTGCTGATGAGAGGTTAGAATCTTGCAGTGTAGTCTTGGTAAGTCTGCTGCGAACATTACTATGACACTTTCACTTCAGCAACCTGGAGGTTGTTGATTATTTCACTGACACTTATTGTAGGGTTGTTTTTCACAGCTCTGCTGAAGATAACTGTGTTTGTATTTTGTCAGAACATTCCAAACTGTTAATTTGGCCATACCCAACGTTTGTGCTATAGGTCTAATTGAGGTCCTCTTTTCATTTGACATCCAAATTGCTTGCCTTTCTATAAAAGAAAATGCAAATCCTAGTATTCAAAGCCTGCTTTTTGCTTTTGAATATACGTTTTATCATATTCAAATAGATTTTTAACATGTTTAAAAATATGATTTTCAAAGCCATTCCCTAACCTTAACCCTTTTGAAGGGTTCTGTTTAGACGTTTCCTAGAAAGAATGGACAGGGCAAGCAGAGTAATGTTATAACTAAGTCAAAGGGAAGGGTTAATTGGTAATGAATCTAAGGTCATGGAAATGGGATGAAGGCGAGGTCTAAGGGATGAATATGTAGCTAAAAACATGTGAATTATGGTCTCAATAATACTTTATGCTTGGTTCTGGTGTGTCATCTCTTGGCATTATTCCTTTGTAATTTTAATGAACGACAGCAGGCTATACACTGTAAAAACTTGTTCTGTAAAAAACAGTAAAAAGTTCTGGTAAAAAACCTTTTTACATACATTTCCTTCAAGATATATAAGAGCTGATATAACTTTGTAATGGACATCTACTGTGTTTATAAAGTGTTTTCTGTTGTTGTTTTCCTTGAAGGAAATGTCTGTAAAAAAATTAAATACCAGTAAGTAAATACAGAAAGTAAAATGAAAAAACTGTGATATTAATATCTATCTTGTGAGCAGTAAACCATTCTATCAAAACTAAATGATACAAAAAAAGGTCTGTATCACTGGTTCCAATCCATATCTAGGCAATCTTAAATCTCTTGCAGGAGTTTCATGCCATTTTGACATGAGCTGTATGCCTTCTAGCCATGACCGGACAATACCGCAATGCAGGCCCACGCACTTGCGTTGAGAAGAGATGTCATTTTTGGTGCACTCACCCTCACGTAACAATAGTGCAGCAAGACGCCTGATGCGTGGATTCTCCGTCAACTCGTTCCTGCTTGTTCTATTATCGCTGGGCAAGATGACAATTCGTTGCAGGCCGAAACGACCCTCAGGCCACCGGGAAATGTCCCGGTGCTCCCGACGGCCAGTCCGCCACTGTCCCAGGGTAATATTTTAGCTCAAGTGTGAAGATATTTGATTTATTTACTTTTAAAGGCCATGTCATTAAGTGAAAAGCAAGGGTGTCAGCATGGTGTAGAGGCCCCAGATTGCTTAGGCTGGACAAGGAGATAGAGGATGGAAGAAATACGGAGACATACAGAGTGAGACCAAAGAGAGATAAAGAGAGATGAGAGTACATGAGTTTCAAACTCTGTGTCCAATGTTTAAAGCATATTGTCGAAGAGTAAATCAGCTGTCAAGCAGTGGGATGTTTGCCTCCTTGACCTCAGTGACGGCTAATTCCCCTGGCTCTGCCATCCAATAAAAGATTAAACTTTTCAGATACATGCTGCTTGTGTTGGACAATTGGGGCCGAAAGTTCACTGCTCAAAGTATAGAGGGAAAGGGATGACATAAAGAAAGGCATACACACAACACGTACACTAACTGCAAACACATGCACACATTTACTCGTGTACACACAGAAATAGACTAAACCTGCACACGATCCTACTCTACATGCATCCTATTTGCCAGAATATACAGTGGTATGCAAAGTTTAGGCACCATGATTTCCATGATTTTCAGTTATAAATAATTGGGTGTTTGGATACGCAAATTGATTTTGATCTGTCAAATAACTGAAGGACAGTAATATTTCAGTAGTGAAAATAGGTTTATTGGATGAACAGAAAATGTGCAATATGCATCAAAACTAAATTAGACAGGTGCATAAATTAGGGCACCCCAACAGAAATATCACATCAATATTTAGTTGGGCCTCCTTCAGCAGAAATAACAGACTCTAGATACTTCCTATAGCCTGTAATGAGCATCTGGAATCTGAATGAAGGTATTTTGGAACTTTCGTTTCCAGTTCAGTTAGGTTTGATGGTTGCCGAGCATGGACAGCCCACATCAAATCACCCCACAGTTTTTCAATGATATTCAGGTCTGGGGACTGGGATGGCCATTCCAGTACATTGTGCTTGTTCCTCTGCATAAATGCAATACTAGATTTTGAGCAGTGTTTTGGGTCGTTGTCTTGGAATCCATGTGACCCTCAACCTTTACAAGATTCCCAATACCAGCACTGGCCACACAGCCCCACAGCATGATGGAACCTCCACCAAATTCTACTGTGGGTAACAAGTGTTTGTCTTCGAACGCTGTGTTCTTTTGCCGCCATACATAACACCCCTTGTTGACCAGATAACTCACTCCACCTTTGTTTCATCAGCCCACAGCACATTCTTACAAAATGAAGCTGGCTTGTCCAAATGTGCGTTTGCATACCTCAAGCAACTCTGTTATGGCATGTGTGCAGAAAAGGCTTCTTCCGCATCACTCTCCTGTACAGCTTTTCCTTGTGCAAAGTGTGCTGAATTGTTGAACAATGCACAGTGACACCATCTGCAGCAAGATAATGTTGTAGGTCTTTGGAGGTAGTCTGTGGACCGTTCTCACTATCCATCACCTTTTCCTCTCCAATATTTTTTTTCCTCTCTGACAACAACTGTGCCTGTGGTCTTCCATTTCCTCACTATATTCCTCACAGTGGACACTGACAGCTGAAATCTCTGTGATAGCTTTTTGTAACCTTCTCCTAAACAGAATCTTTTTTCAGGTCATTTGAGAGTTGTTTTGAGGCCCCCATGTTGCCACTCTTCAGAGGAGTGTCAAAGAGAACAACAACTTGCAATTGGCCACCTTAAATATCTTTTCCCATGGTTGGATGCACCACATCTACCCTGGAAATCCAGAGTTCTCACGAGAGCACAATTTGAATTTGCTCAGCAAGTTACTCTGGCACCGAGTAATTCTGCTCATTAACTATGCCCTTGTATCCGAGCTGCACCAATCACATCGGTGTATCTGATATAGGCGTGCCAGAGGCGTGTTAAACAGATGACGACACGACAGCGCTGCGACCTCGAAGTCATTAGTAAACATTGTAAGATCGCTATGGA
>JACXGM010029821.1:0-13688 GCA_016801145.1 Umbra pygmaea
AAAACCAATGTAAGATGCCACTTAGTTGCACTTAATATTTAGTTTTTTTGAGAGATGATATTGTAAGCAATTTAGGCAATAAAAATGTTGTTTTTTCAGAAAATTAAACCAAAGTATTGTACATTATTGCCCTTCAATAAAACTAAGTATTTCTTAGCCGATTACTCGATTAATCGATGGAATGATCGATAGAATACTCTAATACTAAAATAATCGATAGCTGCCGCCCTAGAGTGTATATATAACAATTAATAAATGTAACAAAGTACCTATTCACAAAACCACACAGGCTCTCTCACACTCAACCACAGAATATACATCTTAGCTCACGCCAACCACACCATTCATACGGCTGTCACCCACAGAGAGAGAGAGAGATTGATACAGAACTACAGGGCTTTATACTGGACTGCCAACAAGCCGCAGCTGACAGTGCTGATGAGGGGGCGGGATCAGAGGGAAACCGGACCGGAGGAGAACCACTGGCCATATGGCTCCACCTGTTGGACACACTGACAGAAGACACACAAACACATGATGGAACAAAGTAATCATGGAACTGGGGGTTGTAACACTGGATAATCAATTAACCACAACCAACCCTAATAAATGGAAAGGCACACTGGTATTCCTGTCTTCATCCTCTTGACTAATTCCAACCAGGCCTTCGTTATCCATGATGAGTCCCAACCACTTTTTACTCTGTCTATACGCTCCTCCTTACTGCTATTGATTTCAAATATAAAAAACCTTGACATCTAGCTGAAAACATCTATTAGAAAAAAAACATGTAGCCTAAACATTTGGTCCAAAAATATTTTTGACATCTAGCTCATGGCTTTAAACAGATGGAAACATATGGCAATTAGTGGACCCACCTTTTACTACTCACAACTTCCCTGGACCAGTCTCTCTCTTTTCCCAACTGGCACAGAAATCATTATTTTTGTGTTCTTAAGATCAGGTAGTAATTTATAAACCGCATGGTATACAACTATAACAAACACTCTCTTTTGGTTTCAGAGGAAATGTATGTCCAACTCTACTCCACATCTCCTGGAGTCCCAGGCCTCTTCCAGTAACATGTTTTCTCTGGTTCTTCAGGGGCGTTAAATATGAGAAGACAGTGGAGTCTAAAGAGGGTGTCTGTGCATCTGATCGACTGCAGGAAAACATCAGAGATGGGTGGGTTAATCTAACACTGTTTTGTCATTATTTAACATTCAAATCAATACACTAAATTGTCTAAAAATGATAGTAGCACTCATTTTGGTTTATATTATTGCCAAATATTTATAAAATAAAGTTTTACTCACAAAAAAGAATTTCACAAAGTCAAAATATCTCTGTTTGTATTTGTTTTACAGTGGACAGTCCTAACTGTCAACTTCTCAGTGAGAATGGCTTATCAGGAGAGGCTGACCAACATCTTTACAATGAAAAGAAGAGCAGACAGTGGAGTCTAAAGAGGGTATCTGTGGGTCTGATCGACTGCAGGAAAACATCAGAGATGGGTGGGTTAATCTAACACTGTTTTGTCATTATTTAACATTCAAATCAATACACTAAATTGTCTAAAAATGATAGTAGCACTCATTTTGGTTTATATTATTGCCAAATATTCATAAAATAAAGTTTACCACTAAAAAAAGATCTTCATGAAGTCAGAATATCTCTGTTTGTATTTGTTTTACAGTGGACAGTCCTAACTGTCAACTTCTTAGTGAGAATGGCTTATCAGGAGAGGCTGACCAACATTTTTACAATGAAAAGAATAGCAGACAGTGGAGTCTAAAGAGGGTGTCTGTGCGTCTGATCGACTGCAGGAAAACATCAGAGATGGGTGGGTTAATCTAACATTTCTTTGTCATTATTTAACATTCAAATCAATACACTAAATTGTCTAAAAATTATAGTAGCACTCATTTTGGTTTAAATTAGGGATGGGCATTTCATGAAACTTTCTTTGTCGATCGTCGGGAGAATTAACGATCGACTATCGATTAATCATTAATTATTTTATATTCAAATTCATTGTTTATTTAACTTTTTATAAATGAAAAATCCAATGAAAATATTAAAATACAGTGTGTTTTTCCTCGGTGAGAAATTTATTACAAGAACAACAACTTGTGGCAGTTAAACTGGACGTTCGGTTAGCCTAAACTTGAAGATATATGCGCTGCGGTGCTCTAAAGCTGCAGAACCTGCAGCTGCGAGCTGGCGTTCTTAAACAGAGACCCTCGTTTGTTTCAAAATAATTAAAAAATTTATGTTTAACAATAACTTAACCAAAAACATAATAATAGCCAAATTAGCTAGATCTGGCAGGTTTTTGTCGAAATGTAACTTAAATTTATCCATTAAGGCACAGAGTCGAGAAAGAGGGTGAGAGAGATTACCTAACAATTAATTAGGCTACATAACAAATTAGGCTACTTAAAAAATTTGGCTACTTAACAAAGCCTCATAAAAATAACTAATAACTCACATGCAACTTCTGCACCAGTCTGCTGAATTTTGTTGAGAAAGATAAGCATTGACATGATCTGGGGTCAGACGCGACCGCAACTTGTGACTGTCAGTTCAGCCGCCGAAACACCGGCTCTGGTGACTGACGTTGCCGGGATGCACAGATACCTCCGCGCTAACTAGGCCAGCCCGGGGAGAGAGTAGCTATGTGAGCAGAGTTGAGCTTTTAGAAATCCCGCTCCTAGCTCACTGAGCGGTTGTTGCGCTCCGGTCCACCACTACACACTTTTTTCAACCGCTCCACTCAAACCCACACATCGCTCTCATGAAAAATAATGATACTGCAAATTACAATATTAACAAAAACCATCCATTGTGTGACCATGTATGTCGATCACTGAAATATTAAGACTAAATCGACACAATTCCATGTGGTCATACAACGAAATTAGGCTATAATGTAATACAAAGATAATGAACTTAATGTTTTAATTGCTCGGTTTATAACTCGCTCTAACCAGTAGATAGTGTACGCACCTCGTTCCTTTCTGTTAGCATGTGCACGCATACAATAGTCTTTGCGAGAGAGAGCCTGTCTTTTCATATTTCATAAAGACTCATCAACCAGGGAAGTAACCTACACACGTAGAGGCTCATTAGGCTGGGCATGTCCTGACCATGTGAAGTGAGCGCGACTGGAGCGGTAGCCTAATTGAGCGATATTGAGCAAGAGGCTTCTGGGCCGAAACCACTCCGCTCCGCTCACATACTCTGCCGGGGAACCTGATTCCTCGTCATAATTACTTTTGAAATCAAAACGTAAACTTGCAGGTAACTGAGTATTGCCCTTGGGTGGTAAAATTTTAATTGCTGCCACACAGTGAAATTCATTTAATTGCTTAAAAAAAACGTATACGCAATGCAACGTGCATTAGTTTAATAGATAACAATTAAACGTGATCGACAAAATTCTTAATGATCAATTATCGATCGTCGATTAGTCATGCCCATCCCTAGTTTAAATTATTGCCAAATATTTATAAAATAAAATTTTACTCACAAAAAAGAACTTCATGAAGTCAGAATATCTCTGTTTGTATTTCTTTTACAGTGGACAGTCCTGACTGTCAACTTTTTAGTGAGAATGGCTTATCAGGAGAGGCTGACCAACATCTTTACAATGAAAAGAGCATCTACAAAACAAATCTCAAGAAACACAAGCACACACCCACAGGAAAGAAACCTTATGGATGTGATCAGTGTGGAAAGAGATTTGCTGACTCAGGACACCTGGTTGCACATCAGAGAATACACAAAGGAGAGAAACCTTATGGTTGTGATCAGTGTGGAAAAAGCTTTACTCGATTAGGGACCCTGGTTACACATCAGAGAATACACACTGGAGAGAAACCTTATGGTTGTGATCAGTGTGGAAAGAGCTTTGCCCGATTAGGGACTCTGGTTAAACATCAGAGAATACACACTGGAGAGAAACCTTATAGTTGTGATCAGTGTAGAAAGAGATTTAATGCGTCAGGACACCTGGTTACACATCAGCGAATGCACATAGGAGAGAAACCTTATGGTTGTGATCAGTGTGGAAAGAGATTTGCTATTTCAGGATACCTGGCTAAACATCAGAGAATACACACTGGAGAGAAGCCTTATGGTTGTGATCAGTGTGGAAAGAGATTTGCTAACTCAGGGACCCTGGTTACACATCAGAGAATACACACAGGAGACAAACCTTATGGTTGTGATCAGTGTGGAAAGAGTTTTGCTCAATTAGGGAACCTGGTTATACATCAGAGAATACATACTGGAGAGAAACCTTATGGTTGTGATCAGTGTGGAAAGAGATTTACTGAATCAGGGACCCTGGTTACACATCAGAGAATACACACAGGAGAGAAACCTTATGGTTGTGATCAGTGTGGAAAGAGATATGCTCAATCAGGAACCCTAGTTAGACATCAGAGAATACACACAGGAGAGAAACCTTATAGTTGTGATCAGTGTGGAAAGAGATTTGCTCACTCAGGATCCCTGGATATACATCTAAGAATGCACACAGGAGAGAAGCCTCATGGTTGTGATCAGTGTGGAAAGAGATTTGCTGAATCAGGGACCCTGGTTACACATCAGAGAATACACACAGGAGAGAAGCCTTATGGTTGTGATCAGTGTGGAAAGAGATTTGCTGAATCAGGGACCTTGGTTAAACATCAGAGAATACACACAGGAGGCAAACCTTATGGTTGTGATCAGTGTGGAAAGAGCTTTGCTATATTAGGGACCTTTATTACACATCAGAGAATACACACAGGAGAGAAACCTTTTGGTTGTGATCAGTGTGGAAGGAGATTTGCTCGATCAGGACACCTGATTAGACATCAGAGAATACACACAGGAGACAAACCGTATGGTTGTGATCAGTGTGGAACGAGATTTGCTACAAGCGGGAACCTGGTTACACATCAGAGGACACACACTGGAGAGAAACCTTATGGTTGTAATCAGTGTGGACAGAGATTTGCCAACTCAGGAACCATGGTCAAACATCAGAGAATACACACAGGAGAGAAACCTTACGGATGTAATCAGTGTGGACAGAGATTTGCTGAATCAGGGAACTTGGTTAAACATCAGAGAATACACAAAGGAGACAACCCTTATGGTTGTGATCAGTGTGGAAAGAGATTTGGTCAATTAGGGAACCTGGTTAAACATCAGAGAATACACACAGGAGAGAAACCTTATGGTTGTGATCAGTGTGGGAAGAGATTTGCTAGATCAGGAACCCTGGTAACACATCAGAAAATACACACTGGTGAGAAAGCTTTTGGTTGTGATCAGTGTGAAAAGGGATTTGCTCAATTAGGGAACCTGGTTAAACATCAGAGAATACACACTGGAGAGAAGCCATATGGTTGTGATCAGTGTGGAAAGAGTTTTGCTAACTCAGGGACCCTGGTTACACATCAGAGAATACACACAGGAGACACACCTTATGGTTGTGATCAGTGTGGAAAGAGCTTTTCTCAATTAGGGAACCTGGTTATACATCAGAGACTACATACTGGAGAGAAACCTTATTAATCAAATGTATTCATAAAGCCCTTCTTACAACAGCAGTTGTCAAAAAGTGCTTCGACAGACACCCGGCCTGAGACCTCCAAAAGCAAGCAACACAAGTGATGGCTAGGAAAAACTCCCTACTAGGTGGGACCCAGGAAGAAACCTAGAGAGATGCCAGACTCAAGGGGGTGGCCAGTCCTCTTCTGGCTGTACCGGCTTCTTGTTTATGGTTGTGATGAGTGTGGAAAGATATTTGCTGACTCAGGAGACCTGGTTACACATCAGAGAATACACACTGGAGAGAGAGCTTATGATTGTGATCAGTGTCAGGGTTTTCCCCAGAAAATGGGTCAGTTAAGGTGGCATTCTCCCTGCAAAGCATCATAGTCATAATTTGCAAAGGTATTTATATTGACTGCTTATGGATGCTGGTGACTGAGCGTAATGACATTAATACACCACCAGGTGGCGCTGTTCAGACACATCACATATTAACTAGCTGTTTCGGATGCAGCACAAGTCAGATTTACTATTTCGGGACTGTGTAGTTATGGCGGCAAACTTCTGTTGTGATGTGAGGCAGCCACCTAGACGGCAAAGTGCTGCGGGAAACCCTGAGTGTGGAAAGAGCATTACCTAATTAGTGAACCTGGTTACACATCAGAGAATACACACTGGAGAGAAGGCCTATGGATATGATCAGTTTTACCATCTCGTCTTTTTCATGTGGCCTTTCTCAGCTTGCCCATTATTTGTTTATTGACTTGCACTCATTAAATCAGAAGTGCCGACATTAAGATCTCTACAAAGAATAGGGATGTGGGATGTTCCGATAGCAACGTTTTGACATCAGTACAGATACTTGCTTTGGTACGTCGGTATCGATACCAAATAATACCATGGCAAAATAACTGATAACCAATAAAAACTAGAGGTATACATTAGGTATTGCGGATTGAGGTGTCGCGTGGCGTGAGAAACTGTCAGTGGAATCAACGACTACAGGCATCTTAGGTTAACATTCTCCTCAGCATAATTTATCTATGGATGTTAAAAAGCCTTTTTAGAACAATACCAATGAAAACCACCAGAGGGCACTGGACAATGACATTCCAACAGAACCCTTGGGAACTACCTCCACTAGGGCAGGTTTGTCATTCAATAACATCTTGTTACAGGAGTACACAGACCATTTAGAGGGGGGCGGAGCCCCGGTGGTCTCTGCTGCTAAAGAGGATGGAGGGCACTGCAGGTGGTGTTGCCCCTGATTTAAATTGAGGGGGGACGAGTCCCTGGTGACTTAAACTTGCTCAAACTTTGCTGTTTATTTACTTATTGCTTTTAAATCTGTTTGTACAAATATGTAAGCAGATCCACACAGGAAACCCATTTGGTCTGCTATAAAGTGATTATTTACATACAGGCGTGAGTCATATGAATCATGTTACTGTATGTACCTCTTTATATTTGGTCAGTTAACAACATTTTGTTACAGGTACACACAGACGATGAAGAACACTAGCAACCGATTGACATGTTAAGCCAGCTAGGCTCCTCCCATTAGAGACAAAATGTGTTTGAAAATTGAAATGGACTCTGACAGACCAGGGGTCCGTTCTTCGTACGTCGCTTAATACATCTGAGATCAAATGACACATCCAAGATGACATTGTCGGCCTAAACATGATTTGGATAATTAGGTTCTTCGAACACACCTGCCATTTACGATTAGTATCGCTGGATTGAGTCATCTGAGATGATTGTGTGTACGTGCATTGGCATAAAAGAAGAGATGTATTGATAGTAGAAACGTTGATCAGCAACACTGCTATTGGCTGCTCATCATGGCCAAAGAGCGCGCCCAGATTTTCTCTGCAGCAGAGCAATGGTTATATCTTGAAGGTTACGAGGAATTTAAAAGTTTGACTAAAACATAAGGGAACACCTCAAAGTCTGCAATAGCCAGGAGAGAGGGCTGGCAAAAAGTAGCAGACACATTAAATGTATAAGTGGTCACTATGTTATGGTTTTATCACTTATTACAGTATTCTTGTATTTTAATAATTACATGATTTCATTTCATAATTACTAAATGTCAGAGCCACCACAGAGTAGCTGCTATCGCTGACTTTGTATACAATATCTGTTATTGCAGGTAAAAGATGACTATCAATGGCTTTTCTTTACAAAGAATAATTAAAATAAATCTCAAGGAGCCAAGCATAATGTCTTGTCTTTTATTATTCATTTAATGTGTTTCTTTGTTTGTTTTTCAAAACAAAAATCAAAGATGGTGTTCCACAAATGTGTCCCATGCAGCTCTGCCACTTGGTTGGTCCAAGTGCACTGGCTGCAGGTCATCATCAGGCTGCACCTCCACCACAGGGCTGTGTTGTAACAGGTTTGTGGTCCAGGGTTTGGTTCAGGGAATGGCGTCATGAAATGCTTAAGGCATAGCCCCTGTCACTAACTCTGATCCCATCCTAATCACCTGTATAATGGAAAAATTCACGTTTGTTAGGCTCAGAATAAATGTATGTAATACAATCATATTTTTCCCAGATTTAAATAATGTGCAAAACTGTGACTGAGAATACTTGAATCATGCACATTTCCAGGCCATTTTGCATCCACATTTGTCAGTGGCAGAGTTGGTGGACCGCCCGGCGGTTTGCTCATCGTTTAACTGGAGGTTCACTGCCGGCCAAGAGGTCCACCAGCAGCGCTTTTAGACATTGACATGTGTCTAAAATAAAAAAGACAACATTTTTCTTTAATATATATTTTGTAACTGAATTAAATTTTAAAATATTTTTTTTTAATTGTATATTATAACCAATTTTTAAAATATTTTAAAATATTTTTCATTAGAAATAGAAATCTAGAACGTAAACCTAAACCCATATAGCCTATACACAGCTGATGGACTAACTGGAACAACAGTATGAGTGCGTAGGATTCCCAGAGGATCTCTGTCTAGAACAGTGTTTTTCAAAGTATGGGTCTCGGGAGATTAAAATTGGGTCGGGAAATGTGTTTTCATAATTATTTTGTCATGGTTCTTCCATTATTAAAATGTTATAGTTGACAGTACACCTCCACAGCCACATGGGGCAGTGTACTGAACTGAGCAGTTGTGTAGGTCAAGCGGGTCCTACAGTATGATTAACACGTTGTGGAGAACAAGGACAAATCGCGGAATCCAGACATTAACGTGCAATTCAACAAAAATGAAAAAAATAAAAAATACTCATCTTAAAATTCCAATATATTCACATAAAGTTATAATTACCACCGCATATCGCCTTTTCTGAAAGTAATGTGAATTTGTAAACGCAGTGTCCTCCGAATGCGGTGTGTGTGTGTGTCTCCCAGCACGTCCCTCTCTATTGCGAAGTGCTTGTCCAAACCTTCAATCATTGACTTTCCATCTCAAAGTAATTACCTTAATTACCTCAATCTTCTTATTGACACTGTCTCTCTTTGGGACAATCAAAATATTTTCATTTTCTTCTTAAAATGGTTTCTTCTCTTCTAACTGGTTTCTTCTTCCTAAAACTCATGTTCTTTATTCAAACCGTCAGTATATATTGTGATGGACTTCATCAACCATGTAAGTATTCCAGTCATTTTCATGTGGAAACTTTCCAAGTAACACAGTGCTACTAGGAAAGATCAGATCATGGGTTGCTCCAACTCTCAGGTCCAATCGGTTTCCATGGATTTGAGAAAAGATGTCCCATGTGAGATGTTTCTGGAACAAAAAGAGAAAACAATGCTTAAGCTCACAATCAAATCCTTATGAAATAATATGTTATGATACTTCATTGTAATCTAGTCCTAAATTAAGCTCTTCCCAATTCTCATCTTAACTCTTCTGAACTAGTATTCTCTTGTTAACTGTCCAACCTTCTTCAGTATCTGAAAAATAGACATCAAAGTTAACAAACAAATTTCAATATTTCATTATCTATCCCTAACCTAAATCTCTATATTTTTAAGAGATTTATTCTTCTTAAATTTGTCAGAGTAATTTACAACAAAGTTTCAACATTAAAGGTATTATACGCAACTCCCCTTTGGTATTTCTGCATGATGTTTCTCATGGTCCGGAGTCTGTCTTTCATCTGTTGTCGGTTGACTGTCGTCTGTTGACGGTTGTCATCTCCCCTTATGATGTTTCACAGGTTGAAATCACTGCCAACGTCTGCTGTCAGAGTCCATTGAACCTCTCTCTATCTCTCTCTCTCTGCCGTACAGTCCTCGTCCCTCTATAGTACAGTCGTTCAAGCCTTACTAGAACTTTCTATGTCTGTGATGTTTCAGTCAAAATGGGGTGTGGCACATCATATCTGTACCCTGTCCTTTCAAAGTATCTCAGTGTGGCCCAAAGTCATATGGAATGTTCCTGTCCAAGTCTTTCTTGCAACTAACTCAGTTTGTCTCCTTCTACTGGGTACTAGCATCAGGTCAGTCTTGGATGCTCTTTAATCTACACACAGTTTGCTCTATTTTCTCAGCTGGAACCTCCTCAGCATTTCTCCAGTTAGTCTGTGAGCCCAAACAGTCTACTTGTAGGTTTAGACTGGCTTGGCTTTGGGATGACTCTCCATTGGCCCAGGCTTGAGATACGCCTTCTCTTTGATGAGAACTTGTGGCAGGATTTAGACTCCTACTCAATAAATCACAAAACTTGCACAGAATGGTTAAAACATTTCTTGTTGTTTAGATGTTTGCAAGAATTGATCATGAAATCAAATGTATACCTTCTATAAATCAATATTATGATTTAAGCCAAAACAATCTTAGTTTCAAAATAGCTAATTAAAATCTGAATCACAAGATCTTAATTATAATTAGGTAAAATATATAAAAGCTAAAATGAGCTAAATCAATTAAAATCTAAGTAATAGATCCTAATTTGAAAAACACTGTAGAATAAGGTTAGAATAATCTAAATATATTTCAAAAAATCCTTATTAGGCAAAGGTTAGGATAGAAAAATCTAAAGATAAAAATCTAAAGTAATCATATCTATAATCATCTAAATTCAAAAGTCTCTCGTTAAATGGATATAATATCTAAAAGTTACTGAAAGTATCTCTATTAAAATCTCAAACGGAAAATCTTGATTTAATAATCCTAATTTGAAAAAAAATCTTAACTTGTTACGGTATAATAATCCTATCATCTAATCATCTCCCTACTCTTTGACCCGGGTGGTAAATGTATGAGCCACACTCGGTCAAACTATGCAATGCAGAGGTTCTCCAGCAGGTTGTCACAAGTGCTACCCATGGATTTCCACAGTAAATCAGCATTGTCAATGTTAGCATTCAGTCTTGTAGCTTAGTCAAGTATATAACAAAGGATGCTTCACAACCCAAAACCCTAGTGGCCAGTCTAATAACTATGGCAAGAAGCGGCATATCAGTAATATTTTTCGCTGTCCTGTCAGCCATAGCTAAACCCATGGATCCCCTGTCTCTATCTCCCACCTTGTTGTCGAGCTCAGCAAGTGGTACATGACATCATCCAGCAGGGAGTGTCAGTATATGAGACAGTATAGGTCCCTATCCCCTATACATCCATAGGGTGCCAAAATCAGTAGCTATATCCTGTGTTGTATAACAACAATCTCTGTAAATGCTCTTCTTCAGTGAGATGCAGATATACACGTTTATTAAATGCAACAAGTTTCTTCTGGGTTGAGAATCAACCATCAGCCCTCACATCATTAATGCAATTGGTCGTCCTTCATGATGATCCCATTTGTGAAGAATTCCACCTCAGCATAAGAATTCAGTCAGCACACAGTCTGGTACCTGTGCTAGAAATCAGTTAACTTAGAATTAGTCAACATAAAATATGTGCTGTTCATTTACCATCAGGGTCAATGAACCTCCAATCTGTAAAGTTTGTCATTGCTTAATATTGTTTAATATTAACATCAGGATCTCAAATCCAATTAAACATTTAAGCTGTAATGTATTGTTCTCAATTCAGAAACAGAAATGTACTCAGGCACATTGAAAGTGGATGGCCTTTTTTTTTGACGAGTTTTTGAGCTACCTGTATACAAATGTATAACTGAGGCTTGGTTGCGGAAATAAAATTGTTAAAAAACTACAAATGACAGATGTGTCTTGAGTAAAGTTTACCTGTGTGTTGTGTCTGTTTGACTGTTAATTGTTCATGTGCCTGTGTGTTACCTATTGATCTGAAGAGGGCCTTTTGAAGTCAGAGTGTTAAGTTTTGATTGCAGAATGGCAGTTTTGACATGGCAGTTAGATGTTAATCTCCAAGTGTTGTGTAAAGAATTCTTGTGTGTTGAGTTTTGACACGATGAGCCAAATATTGCATTTTGTGTGTTAACAATTGGAAAAAACTGTAAATCACCTTTCCCATTCTGACATTCAGTTTGGAGTTCAGGAGATCGTCATGACCAGGACCACACCCCTAAATGCATTGAAGCAACTGCCATGTGATTGGTTGAGTAGATCATTGCATTAACCCTTTAAGATCAGCTGACGCTCTAGAGCGTCAAAACCTCTATCTCGCAAACCATACATGCTAGCAACTAAACCTTGGTACCATTGGAAAGGGGAAGATCAGACGAAGAGTTAAACACAGCCAGAGTTATGGGGCCTCAATGTCGATCATATTTTTTAGGCGGTCACCTATTTTACGAAACACATTACAGACAGGAAGTAGGAAGTGAAAATGACAAAATAACAACTCTGTATTGATGTAGGACATCATCCTGCATAACAGCAACACTTTTAAAAAGTGAAAAATGAATGGGATTTTAAAAACCTATAGAAATATAGTAAGAAATGGATGTAGCATTTTGATGTTGACATCTTTACATGGCCTCCAAACTTTGCACACTGGTCTAGGACCCCTGGGGGCTTGACAATAAGCAATAAAAAACCTTGTTCATCATGGTTTACATGCTATTACATATAAAAAACAACAAAAAATACATACGTTCTTAGTATTGGGATAAATATTTAATAAAACATAAAATTCATTGACCCAGGATGTTGGATTTCATTCATCCATGTTGTAGCCATGGGTCTGCTGAGTCCAGAACCATAAGGCACTTCACTGTAGGTCAAAGTATGACCTTTCTAGAGGCCAAAAAGTCAACTATGTGCCAGGCGGACCTTAAACCCCTTAGACCTTGAAGGGTTAAGGAGAAATTGAACGGGTGTTCCTAATAATCCTTTAGGTGAGTGTATATACACATATCCTTCCATTTAAATGGTGAAGAAAGAACTCTTAGCTTCTTCTAAAACACATTAGTGTATAATTCTTCATGCCTGCCCGGTGACCTTGTCTTCTCTATCCAGAGAATATGTTTTCAATTTTTGTAAACGTTGACAGAGACTAAACAAAATATGTCCTCCATGTTCTTATCTTCGCAGCCAGGACAAAAACCCTCCGTCCTGTCTCTTTTAATGCTAAAGTGTACTTTAGAAATGTGCCTCAAGAAATAATTAGGTCTTATAATTTCTATCAGATTCAACTTGTTGAAAAATAGCATCATATTTCCCTTTCTGTAGGGTTGTTCAAAATGGGCTCATACTATGTATAAAATACCTTAACCTTTAGTCTGTATGTAATTGTCAAAATACTGTTTGTTGTCAAAATGTACAACTATATGATAATTTTAAAAGTTAGCAGCTCCAAAATATGGGTGTTTGACCCTAGTCTAAGAACTAATAAGTAATAAAATTATGGTATCTTTAAGAGTCATTAACAAATCCTCAACCTAATTCTCCATCTATGAATGTATCCACTAATCAAATAGGGACTCAACTCGTCAGGGAGAGGAATGTCAGAATTAACAAACGCACCTACATCATCTGAGCCCCATGGCTACACTGCAAAAAATGATTTTTAAGAAAGTAAAAAAGCCTTATTTCTAGAAAAGTTGTCCTATTTTTAGTCTAAATAGAAAAATAATCTTGCCAAGCATTTTTTACATAAGTAAAACAGTCTTATTTTGAGAAAATATACCTAACTTTTTCTTAATAAGATTTACCAACTCATTTCAAGCTTGATTTAACTATTAATAAGGTGTGGATATATGTTGCAAATTATCCCGGCAAAGGAACAAGCTTATCGTTCTT
>JACXGM010029822.1:0-13523 GCA_016801145.1 Umbra pygmaea
GAAGCATCCTGGGCCTCCATCACACCTCAGCAGTGCCACAGGCTGATTGCCTCCATGCCACGCCGCATTGAAGCAGTCATTTCTGCAAAAGGATTCCCGACCAAGTATTGAGTGCATAACTGAACATAATTATTTGAAGGTTGACTTTTTTTTGTATTACAAACACTTCTTTTATTGGTCAGATGAAATATGCTAATTCGTTGAGATTTTTATGAGCTGTATGCCAAAATCATCAGTATTAAAAGAATAAATGACCTGAAATATTTCAGTTGGTGTGCAATGAATCTAAAATATATGAAAGTTTAATTTTTATCATTACATTATGGAAAATAATGAACTTTATCACAATATGCTAATTTCTTGAGAAATTAGCACTTGAGACCTGTATATATACAGTGAACCCTCGCTATATCGTGGTTCACCTTTCATGGTCTCGCTGCTTCATGGATTTGCAGGATGCAGCGGCTCAGTCAGAAGAGCAGTGAAATACACGTGAGTCACTATTTGTCCTACTGTACTTTTTATTTTTTTTCATAATCATTTTTCATTTTCTCCCGTTCTAATCCAATGACTCGGGTCGCGGTGGGGTGGTGCTGATCTCCGCAATTTGAAGCCTTCAGTTCGTATTGATGATTAAAATTATTATTTTACAGTACAGTAGTTATTTGTAAAAAAAAACGTTTATACAGTACTTTTATTTGTTAAACAAATGCTTGGGCCTGTAAAAAGATTTTGTTCTTTGGTTTCAATGTATTATGGAGTATTTCATTGTATAATAATTGTAAAAAAATAAAGGTTACTACTTCACGGATTTCGCCTATCACGGGTTCTTTTTGGAACGTAACCCCCGCAAAAAACGAGGGTTCACTGTATATATATATATATATATATATATATATATATATATATATATATATATATATAAGGGAACATTTAAACAACACAATGTAATTCCAAGTCAATCACACTTCTGTGAAATCACACCGTCCACTCAGGAAGCAACACTGATTGACAATCAATTTCACATGCTGTTGTGCAAATGGAACAGACAGCAAGTGGAGATTATAGGCAATTAGCAAGACACCCCTAATAAAGGAGTGGTTCTGCAGGTGGTGACCACAGAACACTTCTCAGTTCCTATGCTTCCTGGCTGATGTTTTGGTCACTTTTGAATGCTGGAGGTGCTTTCACTCTAGTGGTAGCATCAGACGGAGTCTACAACCCACACAAGTGGCTCAGGTAGTGCAGCTCATCCAGGATGGCACATCAATGCGAGTTGTGGCAAGAAGGTTTGCTGTGTCTGTCAGCGTAGTGTCCAGAGCATGGAGGCGCTACCAGGAGACAGGCCAGTACATCAGGAGTAGTGGAGGAGGCCATAGGATGGCCAACCCAGCAGCAGGACCGCTACCTCTGTCTTTGTGCAAGGAGGAGCAGGAGGAGCACTGCCAGAGCCCTGCAAAATGACCTCCAGCAGGCCACAAATGTGCATGTGTCCACTCAAACGGTCAGAAACAGAATCCATGAGGGTGTTATGAGGGCCCAACGTCCACAGGTGGGGGTTTTGCTTACAGCCCAACACCATGCAGGACGTTTGGCATTGGCCAGAGATCACCAAGATTGGCAAATTCGCCACTGGTGCCCTGTGCTCTTCACAGATGAAAGCAGGTTCACACTGAGCACATGACAGACATGACAGAGTCTGGAGACGCCGTGGAGAACGTTCTGCTGCCTGCAACATCCTCCAGAATGACCGGTTTGACAGTGGGTCAGTAATTGTGTTGCATTTCTTTGGGGGGCCGCACAGCCCTCCATGTGCTCGCCAGAGGTAGCCTGACTGCCATTAGGTATCGAGATGAGATCCTCAGACCCCTTGTGAGACCATACGCTGGTGCAGTTGGCCCTGGGTTCCTCCTAATGCAAGACAATGCTAGACCTCATGTGGCTGGAGTGTGTCAGCAGTTCCTGCAAGAGGAAGGCATTGATGCTATGGACTGGCCCATCCATTCCCCAGACCTGAATCCGATTGAGCACATCTGGGACATCATGTCTCGCTCCATCCACCAACGCCACGTTGCACCACAGACTGTCCAGGAGTTGGCAAATAATTTTGCTCGCCCAATTTGTCCGTTTTTTATTTGCTAAAAAAGTTTGAAATATAAAATTACTTTTGTTCCACTTCATGATTGTGTCCCACTTTTTGTTGCTTCGTCACAAAAAATACAGTTTTATATCTTTATGTTTGAAGCCTGAAATGTGGCATACATATGTATATATATAAACTGAGAAAATTATGCTCATGTGCACATTTGCGATGTCGTGAGGTCCACCCTTAGTTTTGATCAATGGACATCTGCCTGGAGAACACATTTCAATACCTAACAATCTTATGAGCACCTAGCAGATGCATACCTGGCAAGAGTGGAAGACCCACTGGTGTACCGGGCCAAAAATGCAGGGGTCTTCCCTCACCTATATAAACTTGCAGTGGTCCATTTAGCCATCCCTGCAACCTCTGTGCCGTGCAAGATAATTTTTTCAAAGGCTGGCCAGGTGGTAGACAAAAAAAGGAATCGCATGAGTCCTGGCAATGTGGAAAAAATATTGTTTCTAAATAAAAATCTGTAAAAACAACACCTTCCCCATAGCAAGTTATTGCACAAGCACTAATTCATAACTTCATAACACAAATCCATTAAATATCAATGTGCATATTGCCTGAAGAGTTTTATTCCCAGTCTTATCAGAGAAGTTCATATACGTTTGATGTTTTGGAAACACTCCAAATTAAGATGATTGTATGATTATGTTAGGAAAGAGTTTATTGTCTCAAACAGTTCTAATTCATTCAATAACCCACAGGGTTGACAAATTACAATTATCAACCTTCTGTTTCGAAACTATGCAGTTTGTGATGAAGGACGGAATCCGTTCAGTCCGGCCACAGAAGTGTCTGTCTGTCCTTGGTTGAATTACTGTTGATGTGTGCCATGATTGAAGTTGCCAGCAGATGTCACTGTCGAGTAAAGGTTTCGAGCGTTTCAAAAGCCTCGACTCAAATGTTTCAATAGGTCTCTGTGTTTCGGCAAGCCTTGTTTTGCCCATCACTAATTTAAGCAATCATCATCATCCAAAAAGTCATCCACCCAATGAAATATATTCTGAAAAATATAAAAGTCAAATTGACTTCTGGTTTATTGCTTTGATGACCAAACAATCTATACATTTCACAGGTGAAATTCGTAATGTGGTTAATTTGACCCCTTATTGGCCAGTGATGCGAGTGATTGGTATCCACGCAGGTTTCATCTAGTTGCTCTCTCAAATATATAAAACGCACGCAAATAACGGCTTTCTCACAGGTGTTAAGCGAGTCAGTTTTATTAAAAACACGGTTTCTGAACATGGTGGTGAAACTTGTCATGGTGCTTTTGTTCTTGGGTCACTTTCAGTACACAGCGAATGCTTTTTCTGAAACTAGCGAAGAAGGTAATGACCTGTTGACGGAGGGCTCGACGGGTGATTACGAGTTAAACCCATTTTTGTCCACCGATATTCCTTACGAGACCTTAAATAAATCTCAGATTGTACCAAAGTCTGCCCGGCGGCGTGTATCGGGCAGTCGTTTGTTTGAGAGTTACCCGCTGACTAAAGCTTCTCATCGCCACAGCCCTTTAGACTATCTGCGGTTACCAGAATCCGTGCGTATTGAAGCTTCGGAAGAGCAAACGTACCTTTTTAAACCAGAACAGAATGCCAGGCCTCTACCGTATTGGGTTAAGGACATCCTGCTGGCCACAATACCGCCGATAACGCCCGCTCCATCGCGCGGTCACTGGATGGAGATCATGTGCCACATTGACAGGATGGCTGTGCGAATCAGAAAGAGTATCTTCACCAACCCCAAAGCCTGGAAGTTCGTCCGACTTATGAGTTGCCCTGTCAACCCGGCTGTCGCTGATGCGGAGCACTTCAAATTTGACTATTACCTCGATGGTTGTGGTATGGAAATAGCGGTTTGTATTGATCAATACCATGATACAATCCCATGACACTCTCAGACATGTCGCCCATACCCATTACTGAACCTGATAAATTGCACTGGCAAGAGGGCTTTTCCATGTCTAGCTTGGATTCCTTTGCCTCAAGTAGTTTATTATTTAAGTTGAGCCTATTATTATATCAATATTAAATATAGTAATAAAAATAAACTTTTAAATAAAACTAAACCGTTGCACTGTTAAGAAACTCAACAACAGTAAACAGTAAAAAGATCAAGTGTCAAACATAACTAGCCACCAAGACATCTCATTTAATGTTATGCTGCACAGCGTCCATTAGTGTGTGAAATTGTACTCTAAAGCAGTTTTACCGTACTCTGAACAACATCCTGCCAACTGTCTATCACTAACCAGGATCAGACGTATTGGACAGTTTAGTTGGTGTACTCAGTGTCTCTCCTGTTTATAGAGTACCCCCGACCGCATTTACTACTCCACTGTCCTCAAGTACGAGCCAAAAGCCACCGGCGGTATTCTGAGAGAGTTGCCGTTCTCAGTCCCCCTCGAATGCAGCTACAATCGGTAAGGACTCTGCTTACTGCCATTTCCCATTTGGTGACTCAGTTTGCAAATTCTGTTCGCTTATAGTATGAATTGCTTCATACTCAGTGCTATTATGGTGATTGGGTTATTACTGTTTAATCTATTGTGTGACTGCAGATTTCACCGCTCGTACAAGGTTGGGTTTCACCCTCACTTGCACGGGCAAACGCTCTTCAGGGCTCTCAAAGCAAATAAGGCTGGAGTCACCATCGCACTTCATGACAGTGAGTTGACTGATGAGTGGTGGGTGGGTCATTGGTTTTCTACTTTTCAAGAGACGTAAGTCTGTTTTCTAGGACTATGGAATGAGCTCCCTGCAGATACAGTCTATCCCCTGGGAAAACCTGTGTACTTTGAGGTCAGAGTCACCCCCGGTTCTAGAGATCAGCTTGTGTACATCAACACCTGTTTTGTGACTGCCAGCCCCGACGCTACTGCTACGCGCAAATACACTGTCATC
Source organism: Umbra pygmaea (assembly GCA_016801145.1). Classification (NCBI taxonomy): domain Eukaryota; kingdom Metazoa; phylum Chordata; class Actinopteri; order Esociformes; family Umbridae; genus Umbra; species Umbra pygmaea. The sequence continues at coordinate 5,062 of JACXGM010029822.1, forward strand.
GACAACTACGGGTAAACAGTTTATGTAACACTTTATTTTGTATTTTTAATGCCTAGAAGAAACTTTGCTTTTGATGTATGAAAGGCCTGTTGTGTCCATCGACCTATAGAAGAAACCTCCCTATATTTGTAATCAGGGTGTCAGAGCCATTGGCAGTGCCACCAAGGCAATTATGTTGTCCAATATATTTTTCTGTGCATGTTGCTTGTTACAAGGGTTAGAGGCCTCCAGTGGGCCATTTTAGCATGGTCATTACAATAGCAGGCATCTGCTATTTTAATGTAGTCAAGTGGGTCTACCAGATTGGACTTTAAACGGTACTTGCTAATAATTTCAAATGATCTATTTGGAATCAAGTGAGAACACTAAATTACCATCCACACAAAATGGCAATATGTCTGTCCTCACTGACCCATAATGGAGGATGTGTAGAAAGAGATTTTCACATCTCTGCACACTGTCCATGCTAGTGTAGATGACATCATTTGAACACCACCCCTCCCTCCCCTGTAGTTAATGTTTGGGGGTGGGGGATATAAAGCAGTGGATACTGTGTGTACTGACACGTTTCCATTTTTTTGTCTTGTAGTTGCATGGTGGACAGCTTAAAAACAGATAAATCTAGGTTCATCTCACAGCCCAAGAAGACCTCCCTCAGGTTCTCAGTTGGAGCTTTCATCTTCAGCGAAATGGTCCATCAGAGATACGATACAAAGGTAACAGTCTCCAACTATCCAATGATTTAGTATTGAGAATTGCCTAATAAAACACTGTTTGCTATAGAAATTCTACATGCATTGTGAGATCACCATGGGGAGTTTCAGGCCAACTCCCAGTGCCAAGTCCTGCAACTATGACCCCGAGAGCAAAATGTAAGCCCGACAGAATATTGTCATTGACTTCCAAGAAAGAGGCACAGATTTGGGTGAACTTGTATCCCTTATTTTTTATTGCCCAAGGTGGGTGGAGCTGCGTAGTCCGGTCTCTGTCTGTGCCTGCTGTGATCGCAGATGTCCATCTCCACAATCAGGTTTGTACGCTGGGCTGGTCATGGCAACAATCTCAGTCAGCCTTTCATCAGTTGGAATGAGAACTGTGTTTTAATGAAGGTCTAATGTGTACATGTATCCATACCACCATTTTAGGTTCCAGGTTATTATGGATGTTGCATTACTGAAACTGCTTAGGCCAAATTGCAGTACACCAGTGGTTTGTTTTACCCTAATCTTTGTAGCAATGCACTGACTCTAACCCTTTTTCAGATCGAAGGAACATGTTGGCTAGTCGTTATTGGTCAATGGGTGGCAGTGGTTATGAGGACTGATGCGTCATCCTGATTGGTATGACCATTTCCCAGCACTTATCCACAACTGTTATGAGTGGATGACCAGTGTTCCACTTTTGTTCAAATAAAATTTTATTGAAATGTTGTCGACTTCTTCAGAATGGTTACAGAACCTCTAGTTTGAACCTCTGTTGCGTTCAATTGAGTCACAACTGAAATTGTTAGCCAGTTTTGCTGTAATTGGTAATTTTAGTTGCATGTCTTTAGCTGTCACTTCAACACTTGGGGAAATTTTTGTTGGAGTTAGGGGTCAAGTGTCTAAATCACAGGAAAAACAGTTAAGTAGGTATGCATGTGTGAACTAGACTAATCATCACTACGCTAACAACAAATAGGCCTGTCACGATAAGAAATTTTGCTAGATGATGAATTGTCCCAGATATTATTGCGATAAGTTATTATATTGTTGAGACCATTTTCATTAAATATGATGATAATGGTATAATGCAGGTACACCTTCTCAAAGATCAAACTTTTCTTTCTAAAGAAAATTTAACACTGGGACTGGAAGACATTTTAAATATCCACAAAGGAACAAAACAACCAAGAATAATAAATGAAATGGACTCTCCAAATGTACTGGAATAAAAACCAATGAATAAAATGGAAATTAAAACTCACACATGAGTGGACATCCAGTCTCTTTGAGAGGGGGGAAAACAAACAAGCATGCAAATGGCTGGAAAAATAATTGAGCCCATTTTTATTTATCATGTGATGAATTGATTTATTGCATATTGTGACAGGCCTAACAAACTTTTTCTTTCAATTAAAGGTGCAATATGTAGTTTTCCAAAACAATAACAAAAGACGTACTTTGCATTAAAGCAAAAATCACTATACCTGTATTGTACATTTTTTCTTGGTTGTGTACTTACATTTTCCTAAATGTTTCCACCAACTTTCAAACCCAGAGAAATTTGTAATTTAATTCGAAGACACAAGACGTTTCATTTTGTCTTCCGTCAATGGTGTCATATAACCTTTGCCTGCTGTAGTTGTTCTAAGTTCCAGGGAACTGCCAAACATAGCATGAATAAAGTTAAAATATTTTTAACAATACATTACTTTGTCAGTGAACGTTTTTTCTGCCGGAGACGCTTGATTGGAAGGTTGTCATTGTCGACGATAACAAAACCCATGATCCCACGCTACTTCCCTACATCATCAAAGTACATCTTTTGTATTATCTGATTGAGAGACCCTTAGCAGCCAAAAACTACATATTGTACATTCAATTTATTCATTAAATTAGAACATCACCCAAATGCCTACCTAAGGTTAAACATATTCAAAAACATTGTCAAAAATACATTTCTGCCACCCAAGCATCAATTGGCAAATATGTAATAGCCACCATGGAAAATACCGTCTTAAGGTATGCACTGACTTAAACTATATCAGGACATTGTTCATTGAACACAAATATAATACCTCATGTCAATGATCCACATACTCTTGTACCAGCATACAGCTGTTCCTGAGCATCTCCTGCAGATGTTTCAATGTTTTGGTGTAGTTGCCACGCTGTACCAGCAGGGGGTGGAAGAGGTTCACTGGCTTTGCTTCTGTGAAAAACGCTGGGAGCTCAATGTCTGCTGGAACCAGAGGGTTACCAATAAAACTGTGGTGCAACGTTCTGCTCTGAAGGCTCTTTTCCAGGAGGCCCAGAACATCACGTAGCCTGTCAGACAAATATCCAGCATCCCATTCAAGAGGCTTGTTACGCAAAAGCAGATGCATCCACGCTGTTTTTAGGTGATAGTCTTTGAGTATGATATCACTTTTGCCTGTGAGTTCCATTTGCTTTTTGTGTAGCAAAGCTGTGATTTCAAAGCAGTGAATGTGACAGGTGTTTTCAGGAAGCCGATTGGTTAAATACTTAAAGAAATGGTTCTCATAGGTGGCCAATGATATAGCCCAGTTTGTCTCCAAGGTCGTGTTACTGTATGAAGCAGTGGTGAAATACGCTTCTGTGTCGTTGAGCTTCACCACTGGTCTCATATCAAATTTTATAACCTTGCCTGACCTGAATCGGACAGCCATGGCTCCTGCATTGTCCATGTTGCACAACCTCAACTCAAACTCGTATTTATGGGATATCTGCCCCCAAGCTTTTCTAATCGCTGCCTGGAACCATTTTGTAACATGGGTTTTGGCCAGATAAGGAGTATTGTTAGAGCAAAGAGGGTTCACATCAGGTTCTTTCTGCACATTCTCTTTCCCACAACACAGAAGGCACAGCATGTCGTCATCCTTAACAGCAGCTGTGCGACAAGGGCAACCATTTTGGCTCACTGTGCCACATACCAGTTTGACTCTACCACAGCCCAGTAGTGGCATGTCATCACCAATATTCTGGTTACACCAGAGTGGAAAGTGAAAACAGTGCGGCTCTATTGGGACAATGGGCACTATGATGTCACACAGAAGGGAATTGATCCCGCCTTCCACCACCTCAAACTCTTCAATGATCAGACCAACCTCAGTGTCACTCACACCCCTCATGGCTTCCAATAGGTCATTGGCAAAACCTTCCACAAACTCCCTCACTCTCCAGCTCTCATTGGACGAGACTTTGACACACTTGACATAAAAACGGTTGAGTGTATCACTGTCAGGTAGGGGAATTTCAGCTGCGAGGTTTTTCAATGCAGAGATGTCCTCCATATCTACATCAAGGACTTCAGATGGATTGAGATTATTCTGTGACTTTCTCCTGAATAATCTAATCGACAAGCGGATCAGAGAGATTAGTGAGCATGTGTTCCACAGGCACCAGATGATGTAATTGCCACTCTTCTGAAGTTTGCTATCTTCTAATGATTTAGTGAGAACAGATTTTGACTGTTGTCCTGTGAACCCTTGCTGGTCTGCTGACGAATATGTTGGCGGTAATTTCACTTCCTGATACTCTTGTGTCTGTGATGATTCAGTGTGAGACTTAACTCCATCCTCTGGTGAGAACTTTTGCTCTGGTTCATCTACTTGGTGCATTTGCGAAAGCTTATAGTAAATCTGAAACCATGCTTCTTTTTTCTCTTGAGTAAGTTCTTTTTTAATTGAAATCTCTTCTGAGTCCTGTTGAGCATGTTCTGGGTCATTTTGATAGATATTTTTTTCCAATATTTCAGCCTTATGCGGTAGTTCAACTTTTGACTTTAGTTTGATGGGTGCTTCCTCTAGGGTTACCTGTGGTGACACTTCCTGATTGATGAGAGGCACTTCCTGTTCTTGTTCCAGCTTTGTCCTCTGCTTCAGCAGCCAGTCCTCACGTTCCTGCATTGCCATAAGGACTTCATCCTCCTGAAAAGTGATCCATTCCTCTCTGTGGGTGGGATACAGCAGACTGGCGGTCACCACAAACACGCGCAGGATGATATCTTGCATGTTTAACACTGTATCTGTTGAGTAGAAGAAGAGTACATGCAGGATGAGAAATTATACTGTATCCAGTTAGGTCATTTCATCTTTTTTTTCCTGATCAATAAATACATTATTTTCACAAAATGAATTTGAAATCCAGCATGAGCTTTTGTTTTTAAGTAGGATAAATTATATCAAACTTCCCACTTTTCTGCCTCGGGTCACAATCAATGAAGTATAGTAATTCAGCACAAACATAGGCAAATGACAGTTGGAAAATGTCAGGAAATAGAACAGAGGATTAACCTGAGAAAGTGACTTCCTCATGGACTCAAAAGCATCTTTTGATTAATTAATTCAGCAAACAAAATACAATCATTTTACACAATAAAGCTAAATGCTAAAAGTTGTTAATGACACTTACATGTAACAGGAAGTGTAGATGTACTTTATTTGTAGATAGCAACAGCCATTATGAATGCACCGTAGAGTAGGAAACACACTGTGATCTCTTCCTATTTTAGATGCAGTCGTAACTTCACTTCCTGACTCTACCCATGTGCTGTGTCTGTGCAACACTTTCCTCTGCAATATACAGAGACCAACGTATATCACACACTTCCTATACTGGTGAGTGATGGTTCCTGGCCAATAGATACTGTACACAAGGCTGTGCCAAATACACAGAGAGCTACACAGAGATACATGATTTTAATGGCTGTAGTTAATACAAACATTCAGCTTCTAGTTATACTTCATCTGGAGCTGTGTATTTGAAGAAGAGACAAATAAAAGCATATTGTATATCTAAGGTAGGCTACAGATGGGTAAATTTCACTGCATGTACTTTTTTCTTTTTAATTTATATATATTTGCTAAGATTTCAAACACACTTCCTTCACATTGTCATTATAGTGTATTGTTTGTAGAATTTTGATGAAAATAATGAATTAATCAATTTCGGGAATAGAGGTGTAACATAGCAAAGGTGTAACAACACATTGTGGAAAAGTGAAACGCTGTGAATATTTACCGGATGCACTGTATATGGATGGTCACAGGGTTGTACTGTATTTTAATATTCATAAATTATAGTAAATCTCAAGGAGTCTTGGGTGATCTTTACCTGGCATCAACAAGATCATAGTTTGTCTTGCAAAGGAAATTTACAAATCATTTTCTTCACTTAGTTAAAACAGTTGTTTTGTTTTACCAGCTATCACATCATTATCTATCTGGTATTCCTCACCAGCTCAATTAGATGGATGTCTGTCCCTTCTGACATCTAACGAGTAAATGCAAAATGCGTTAATCTCTTTTTTCATAATGTAATTCACTGTGCATGTTCTATATATTATGCACATAATACTGGGGCCGGGTGAGGTGACACTCACTGTTTCAGGAAGGGTTTTCTTGCATTAAAGATGATCCACCTCCTGGTGTGATGGACAGTGAGGTAGGGTGGCAGTGCACCTTGTACTTGAAGAGACTGGAACTCTCTGAGTTTACTCTGTAAGACATGTAGTGGTGTCTATAAGGTGGCCTATTGGTTAGGGCATCTTACTGGTGTCCATAAGATCCCAAGCTGTATAGGTTTCTTTGTCCATGAACAGTACAGTTAACCCTAATTACTCACAGGTCTTTGCGGCAAATGAAATGCTTTCTTTACAGAAAACAAAATTAAAACTTAAAATCTGAGCTACTAAAAATGCAAAAAATCTAAATAAGTATTTAAAAAATACATGTAAAACGAGCGGTTGTAAATAGCATTGTGAATGCGAATTCAAATTTGACTTGTTAACAATAGTTGATGCATTATTCGAGGATTACGCATGTGGATAATTATGACACTAGTAGATGGCACTCATTGAAACGAAAAAAATATTCAGTTCCGTATAATGTATGCATTTTTAGGCATTTTCTAAAGAAAAGGGAGGGTGGTCTATATTTGGAAATTTTGCTCAAATGTTTCAAACGACATTTATTATTATTAAACAGAATGGGTTTTCATGCATGTCCAACACAGCTTTATGTGTGAAAATTATAGAAACGTTAAATGAAGTGTGAAGAAAGACACAAAACAGGTAAATTACCTTACTTTATTTTCGTTCAAAACCAATAGCATTGTTAATACTAGGCTCAAGTACCCATTTTTCTCACAAAAAATAATGAATTGCTCGCATGTAATTTTAAGACTGGACAAACAACAAAATATCGAAAGCAAAACAAGCCCAGCTATCAACAATCCGATCTAAATATGCTTTGTTCAATTAGGACGCATGTTCGTGATTAAAATATAATAATAATAATAAGATAATAAACTACTAGCATGCACATTTGCATGCTGTAACCACTGGATAAGGCACCTGCCTCCACACACAACTTTTGCCTGTTTCGCCAGTTCCCCCCATCTCAGTTCCCTTGTCGCTCCTCGATCTCAACCCATCCCCGCCCACCTCCTCACTGCCCCAGCAGTGCCAGGCCAGAATCTTTATCTGTGTGCTTTGCGCTCGACTACATGTCATTCCGCTGGGGAAAGAACAACTCCGTGAACCACCAGATTGTTCACAGTCAGTGTGGCGCATCCAGCGGGGCCAGAAAACTGGAGCCAAATGTACCCACTGATAGCGTAGTCCACAGGTTGCTGAGCGGACCAGCCAATCACGCAAAGTTTTGGCAACGTCTACGGGAAGGTCATTAAAGTTCAAATCACCTGCATCCTTTTGTAGCTTCCTTTGGTAGCGCGCTGCGCTTTCGGTTAACTCTGGAGACACGCTAAGGTTTAAGGGCGCAGTTGGACCATCAGATGATTCGGTGTGGATGCTCCCGGTCTTGGACGTCCAGACCCCTGCTTCGGCTGGGCGTTCTATCGACATCCAGAACGGATCGAAGGAAGAGCCTAAAACGCGCAGGAGCCTGGCAGGTCGCAGGTGTTTGGGTTTGGGTGCGTAATAGTAGTCTTCCTCATTCATCGAGAGTGAATACGGTCGAAGCGGTTTCGATAAAGATGGGAAACTATTCGATCTGATCCTGAGAAGGGATACATAATCCACATCTTTGTCCTTTATGCCTGACGGGTTTGCACTGCGTAAGTGTTCCTGGTTAGGAATAACAGAAGTGGCGCATGTGAGAAAAAACAGATATAGTAAAACGCACCATAACGAATAGACCAATCTGTTCATTTTTTCCAAAGAAGGAATATCTGAAGTGAAGTCTATATCACAGAAGTCCACAACGCGTGTCCACAGGGTTTGACTCTTGTAGTTGTTATAAGCCTAATGAATAGAGTACTGTTTCCCACTACATTAGCCCTGACAAATCTAATTTGGTTTCTCAGTGTTCTTCGTCTTATAATGAATTCATGGTTGTTTTTGAGTCTCCGTGATCCTCTCCAGTCAGTGTATCAGGCCCAGACATCCTTGAGTATGAACACAACAACACGACGACAGCTGACGTCCATGAGGTTGGACCTGGCAGGAGTCTCACATATCACACAGATACACAACAGCACTGCTATCAGCTATGGCAGGAACAATCCATACAGTCCCTTTGCTCTGATTCCCATGTATCTAGTCCTGCTTAGCCGTGCTGCTTAGCCATGTATCTAGTCCTGCTTAGCCGTGCTGCTTAGCCATGTATCTAGTCCTGCTTAGCCGTGCTGCTTAGCCATGTATCTAGTCCTGCTTAGCCGTGCTGCTTAGCCATGTATCTAGTCCTGCTTAGCCGTGCTGCTTAGCCATGTATCTAGTCC
>JACXGM010029823.1:0-13256 GCA_016801145.1 Umbra pygmaea
CCTGGCCAAACACCTCAATGCATAATTGTTACCACTTCAATCAGGAAGTAAGCACTATAAAAAGACTACATGTGTGCATCTTTTGGTTAGGAAAGATGCTGCCTAATTATTTTTTATTTTGGTGAGCATATTTTTGTACAGTCCAATGTAAATATATCTGCTGTGCATATGTTGCACTGACTTGTTTGGTGAAAAATAAAATGTGTGTGTGTGTGTGAATATGTCTGTGCATGTGAACAATCTGAATAATTTCCTACAATTTGAACTATTTTCGTATAAAGGCAAAGCATACTAAAGATGAGAGTGTTTTTCATTATGCCCAACTGTGTGTAGTTGGTTAGACATTATAGCAAAGCATAATAAAGATGAGAGTGTTTTTCATTATGATCAACAGTGTGTAGTTGGTTTGACATTATAGCAAAGCATAATAAAGATGAGAGTGTTTTTCATTATGATCAACAGTGTGTAGTTGGTTAGACATTATAGCAAAGCATAATAAAGATAAGACTGTTTTTCATTATGACCAACAGTGTGTAGTTGGTTAGACAAGAATCTGGTAATATGAATGAAGTGTGTGCCATGTGGTGCAAAAGTTTGATTTTGAAAAAGCTATATGGTGTTTTGGTTACAGTGCTTCATTTTGCAGTATATGTGAGATTTGGGATACAGTTTGGGTGTGTGTTATTGTGAATTGTGTTGAGTATTTTGATAAAACCACACTAGTTGGAAAAATTGTGTTTTAGCAATCGGAAAAAACTGTAATATACACATGTATGCACATACTGTGTCTCTTACAGGTTTTCCCGATTGCTAAAACACTAATGCCCAGACCAAAGCGTCGAAACTGTACCGTTTGTGTGCATTTCACACACACAGGCACCAAATGAATAAACACACTGTCGGCAAGGCACCGTAAACATTTCTGTAACACACAGTGCAAAACACTACACACAAGTGTTGCATGAAACACACGTTGGCCAATGATGAAACACTATGCAGTCAGCATGTCCATTCAATAGTCAAAACACACACGACATTAGCAACACTCCAGCACACACAGTAAAACACTTAACCGGTAATTGAACACCAATCAGTCACAGCTGTAGCCCTATAAATGGAACTCAGGTTTGCGCACCTGTCGTGAGACATTCGCAAATATGGAGGCCGAGGACCAAGGGGAAGGATAAGACAAGGAAGAGGAAGAGGAGAATGAGGAAGAGATGGAGGAAGAGGAAGAGGAGAATGAGGAAGAGATGGGGGAAGAGGAAGAGGAGAACGAGGAAGAGATGGGGGAAGCGGAAGAGAACGACAACAACCGAAACGGGAACCACACATTCACCGCACAACTGTCACTGAGGACATCAGGGCCACTGTGGTGGATCATGTTATGGACCATGGCCTGACAATGAGGGAGGCCGGGCAGAGGGTGCAGCCCAACCTCAGCCGCTTCACGGTTGCCAGCATTGTACAGACATTACGACAAGAAAACAGGTATGTCCCAAAGTAATTATACCGGACCGTACAGTACCCTTTAGCGTTCTGGTTGAATCTGGTTGTACAGTATGTCACCACGTAGGGTGAATTGTCCCAAAATGGGACACTGCCTAATGTGGGACAACTAAGGTTTAGTGTTTGTAGGTCCCCCATAAATACATGAATGTCAGTGAAACTATTGGTTAGCCATAGCTGTGGTGTCATGTGATCAAAATCTTATATTTTCTGAATGTGTTATCTGCCATGTATGCTTTATATCGCTTTAAATCTAAAATGCAATAATTCTCCCACATTAGAGCAATTCATCCAACAGCATGACGATGTGGGATGGGAAAGGATTGTTTGCAGAACCGCCAGGCGACCTGCTGTGGATGGGAGGCAGCAGGTGTTCAGCCATGCCCAGGAACTAGCCGTTGTCGACCTTGTGGTGGCAAACAACACAATCACCTTGCGCCAACTACGTGAGCGCATCCTTGCTGATCACGCCATATTCCACCATGTCCACAGCATCAGTACGGCAACACTCTTTTGGGTTCTACGGGAACACCACGTCAGCATGAAGCAGCTGTACAGGGTTCCGTTCGAGAGGCACAGTGTCGAGGTCAAGAACCTTCGCTACGAGTATGTGCAGGTGAGTGCCACAGTACCACACCAATGGCAGTCCACATTGATATACCATGCAGGCGCCCAACTTCTGTTGGTTGGAGGGACCCTGTCGTGTATGTAATGCTGTCCGAATGTGTCCAACCCAATCCACAGTCTTTTTATGATATTGTAGATGATGTACCGCTGTGTTCAGGGACACACCATTTTGACGTGTTGGTGTATGCATGTTCTGTTACAGACTGTCCTTGGCTTTGATACAGCAGCGCAGCCGCATGAGTATATTTACATTGACGAAGCTGGGTTCAATCTGACAAAAACCAGACCTCGGGGCCGAAACATAATCGGTCAAAGGGCCATTGTGAACATCCCCGGGCAGCACAGGGGTAACATCACCATGTGTGCCGCGATTAGTGGTCAGGGGGTCCTCCATCACCATGCCACCCTGGGTCCATACAACACTGCACACATACTGACATTTTTAGATGCACTACATGCCACAGTCACATAGGACCGACCATGGCAGCCCATATTTGTTGTTATCTGGGATAATGTCAGTTTCCAATGAACTGCTTTGGTCCGGGACTGGTTCGCCAACCACAACCAATTCACAGTGCTGTACCTGCCCCCTTATTCCCTGTTCCTTAACCCGATTGAGGAATTATTTTCAGCATGGCGGTGGAAGGTCTATGACCGCCTACCACATGCACGCATGCCGCTCCTGCGAGCAATGGAGGAGGCATGCGGAGACATCAAGGTGGGGTCGATCCACGGGTGGATACGCCATGCCCGGCGATATTTTCCCTGTTGCCTTGCAAGGGAGAACATCGCCTGTGATGTGGACAAGGTGATGTGGCCCGACCCCAATCGACGGCGTGATCCCTGTAATGGGAGTTGTTGTGATACCTGTACAATGTATCACTGAGGCTTTGTTGCAGGAATAAAAATGGTTTAAAAACTACAAATGACAGGAGTGTCTTGAGTAAAGTTGACCAGTGTGTTGTGTCTGGTTGACTGTTTATTGTTCATGTGCATGTGTGTTCCCTATCGATCTGAAGAGGGCCTTTTGAAGTCAGAGTGTTAAGTTTTAATTGCAGAATGGCAGTTTTGACATGGCAGTTAGATAATAATCTCCAAGTGTTGTGTAAAAAATTATTGTGTGTTGAGTTTTGACACATAGAGCCAAATTTTGCATTTGGTGTGTTAGCAATTGGAAAAAACTGTAATATACACACATATCAACACACTGCCTCTCTTAATATACACATGTATGCACACCCTGTCACTCCCTGACTGGAGTACACTCAGGGACATTTCCTGCCCTGTCTTATCATTGCTGCTTTGCTAAATCTTTCTCCCACCTGTCTGTTTTTTAACATTAAACCACTCACATAGAATTCAGCCAATAATGTCTGAAACCTGCTGCTACATTCGTATAGAAATAGTAGAAGTGCCAGGATGAGTTTTTACACCAGCGTCTACATGAACATAAAACATGTGGCCACACTGGTGTTGGAGTCAAACACAATCTTAATGATTTGCATTATATTATTACATTATGTCTCATATTATGAAATGGGAGATTTCAAATAAATTAGGGAAGTGACTTTCTTTAGCCTCTCCATAGCTGAAATCTTTGCTTAAAAATTACTTTGAAATTAGCAAAGATTCAGCAAAAAATGTAATTTCATAGGAAATATATTATCAAATATGACCACTTATAAGTAGTTTTCAATACAATTAGAGCAGTAAAAAGTGATGTCATGTCCTACCCATGGTCTCATAAAAAATGGCCAATCAGTGATCAGAATTCAAACCACATGGTTTATAAGACACATTATATGATTGTGAATCTAATCAACTTAAGTAAATTACTGTTATTTTCAAACACACCATCTCATGTTGGGGTCAATTTGCAATGCAGAAATTATAAAAAGAATTATTGTAATTACTTTGCCTGACTGCCCCTGCTGAATCAGGTTGTCTATATCTGCATTAGTGTTACAACTGATGGTGTTGTTGTGGTTGTATGTAGGTAGGGAGACCAATACAGGGAGACTTCGTTCTATTTTGGAACACTTGACAAAACAATAAACCTAAGCCGAATTCGGCTGAAACTAAATTGGGGCGACTGTGGTGCCCAAAACAAACAAACAAACCTGACACTACAAGAAGATAACACTCAGTGCATTATGTGCACTGGTCGGAAAGAGTTTCACATTGTTTACATAGATACAAGCCTTCACAGGGCGATTACTTACTAAACCTTAACGCCTGGGACACAGATATCGCTCTCTTTCGATTCACACATACAGGTTTAATATCTCCTCAGTACAAATACTCCTTAATACATAACGCAGTTTTAGGCAGCAGTGTGTGAATCCTTCACAGATTTGTTCAACATAACAACCAGTAACAGGAGAATGAACTCACACAATGATGCACACCACCTTCTGGAACACCTGAGATTATATAGCCTACTAGATTACTAATTACCACCTGGTGTACGTAATAGTTACATCTAACCAATCCAGCGTTTTACTTACCAGGATAACCAAGTGTCCAGAAGGTGGTGCCAACATCCCATAATATACTCAACTATTCAATAATAAATTCTACATAAATAAAACACAACACAGTTCAATTTAATATAGTTCAGTTTTATGACACAACATGCCTAAATCCCTGCTATGTCGTGACAATTAGAGAAGAGGATCAGATTCCTAAAATCGTAACCCAAGCTGTCTTCAGGTTTGTTGAAAATCGTCATAGAAGAAAAAGACTATTTCAATGTAATTTCAAATAACTTTCTAATAATTTTAATACCCACAAGCACAACTAGGGGGAAAAGGAGTACTAAGTATTTATACCCTAATGTGTGGAGAGGCCCTCAAATCTGGGAATAAAGAGGGGAGGGGCACTTAGAGAGAGTTTATGTACAGGACCCAGAATGTTTTGCTACGCCAGTGCCTACAAAAGACCTTAAACTCAAATTGCTAACTGCTCCATATGATAATCACTGTAAAACAATTCAAGTACATTTAGCAAATGAAGGCTTTTAAGGACTCAAAGGTCCTAAATGGCTGTCAGAGGTCATAGTAAATGGAGTGCCATTTCTCTGGTTGTCTTTGGTCACTTCAGGATTTTACTGCCCCTCCATTTTCATCCCAGCTCATCACCACACCTCTTCGATCTCATTCCAGTGTCCTGCAGTGTGAGGAAAAGCGAGAACAATCGAGAAATCGAAAGAGCGAGAAAGACTGATGGGGACAGTGTGTACAATAGCTGGCCACACATTTTTAATCAGGCAGGCTTATCCTGCTGGATTAGTTTCTAATCAATCTAAGCAGTGGTTCAGCCAGACTGGCCTGCCAGGCTTAATCCTATGGAAGAAAAGAACAATTTCTCTGTCTCCTATATCTCTCTATCTCCATGTCCCTCACCACATGGCTGAACACTCCCATGTTAAAACAGCACTGGGCTAGCTGCATCAGGTTGTCATTAAAAAGTCAAAGGGTTTCAGAGCGAGACTTTCTCATGCCTGGCAACCCAAACTCCTAGCTCCGTCCAAATCCGACCTACACCACAACCATAGACTTTTATTTCTTGTCAGCTAGCAGTGTGATTCTGAACAAATCCCTGCTTGCAAAAACAAGCGAACCATCTGATTGATCCCAGACAGCAATTGGCTCTGTTCAGGGAAGGGTAATCAGGCACTACAAGGAACACATTTTCTAGTTAGCCTCTGTGGGATCTTCTTGTATACATATAAACTAATAAGTAATTTAAGAATGTAACTTACCTTTTACACTTGAACTTGCTAAATCAAATCAGTTTACACTTTAACATTGACTTTATAGATCCCTAACACACCAGTAATAACTGTTAAATAATGTATTCTGAGTATGATAACAATTAGACTGGCTTCTTACAGGAAGCATGAAATCAGTCTTCAACCAACCCACAACTTCTGAGGAGCTGTCAACAAGATGAGGTCAAAGGGGAATTGGAAATGACCAACTGGTAGGGGAGAAAAATAGTTTTTTTTGGGGGGGTTATACATATATATTTATATCCTCCATAGATTATGTTAAATGTAAATATACATTTTATTAATTACAAAACTAGTCAGATATCCTATGCTTATTTGTGGGAATCCTTGGCATAGAAATACGGGGTCAATATGCAATGTCTCATAAGTATGAGGTCTATGATTCAACTGTATTCTATTCGCAAGGGTTCCCAAACCTCTCCTCGGGCCTCCCCAGACATGCCAAGATTTTGTTTTAACCATAAACTAGCACACCTGATTCAATTACTCAACCACACATTAAGCCTTTGATTATTTGAATCAGGTGTGACATTTCAGGGTTAAAACAAAAAACATGACCTGTCTTTGGGGCCTGAGGAAAGGTATCATAAACATGGTCAATTCAAAGAAAACATGAACGTTTATATTAAATTTTACAGTTTAAAGTGCCCATTTGTAGAATTTGAATATTTTCACAAATGTAACAGTTCAACCCATCTATGGTTCGGTTTCATTTGTCTTACAGGCCAGAGCAAAGTGGATAAACAACATTTAATTACATTTTGTATTGGCATTGATGCAAAGACTGGTTAGATGTTGCTGATTCCTTAGTTTTGCACAACAATTCTCATTGTGTCATCAACCGAACAAGTACAGAGATAAGACAGTAAGATGTGACGCTGCTCCTCAAGTGTTCTACACTCCATCCTCAACTGTTGGGTTAGGACTAATATGCTGCCTGGTGCAAAATGCAGACTAAAGTGGCAGCATCAGCTAAACTGCCAGGTAGGGCGGGGGGGTGTGGAGTGTGTGTGCTCCATTGCATATTGTATGAGATATTTCACAATGATCAGATATGCATGAAATCCAAGCTGTGTTTAAATCACCGATTTCACTGATCACTCAACTTCAGTCAGGACAGACCTGATTGGTGTAAACTGGTGTCAATTCCCCCCTCAAGGTAAGCAGGAAATAATGGAATGAGTGAATGATTTACGTCTCAAATCGCATTAAGCTTCCCACCCTTAATGTCATTATTTTACACACTTATGAGAAATATGTCCCATAGCTTTAGTTATAGTCGGAGTGAAAACATTGTTTTCCTGTTTAAATGAGCATTTCTAAGCTCATCAATCACAACTGTATTAATACACTTGGCACTTAGAAGTGCTGCAATGCATTTACACATGTAATGCAAGCACCCACCATTCCACCCTCATACACACCATCTCTCTGCCAATGAAATAACACAGACCCTTGGCTCGCTCCGCTTTAGCTAAGGCTCACTGAAGCCCATTTTAATGTATGCTTCACATCAGTGTTGGTTTGGGATGTGAACACAGGTCTCTCATAGCCCACTGTATCTCTACTCTGTCCTGGACTATATTACACAGCTCTGCCCTGCACTTTGAACGCTCTGTCCTGATTAACAGATCCTGCCAAGAGAGAGATAGCAGCAGAGAAACAGAAAGGGAATGAGGGAGAGGGCGTGTGATTGCTGAAAAAAGAACATAGATGTACTGAAGCAGAAGGAAAAATGGAGAGATACAGAGCATCTAAGACCAAAATAACCTCATGTGAAAGCAGCAATGAGAAAGTGCTCCATTGAAAAACGCAATTTCTCCCAACCAACTTAGTGGCCATCTGTTAGTGTTTGGCCTGGTTGGTAAAGCGTTCCTGGTAGAGGATTACATCAATGCTGAAACCTTTAAATACACAGCTGCAGAAGCACAGACAACAATGGATAAGATGATAAGACTTTTGAAAATCTAACTGTCTCTTATTGTTGATAATCAGATATCAGACACACACATACTGGAGTCAAGGTTTCAGGAAACTGGGAGAAACGAGCTATAATTTCAGTCAAAGGAATCAAACATGCACAAGGTGTGAATTAACAATCTGTACTCATCTGCCTCACTGCTCAGTTAATATATATATATATATTTTTTTTTTAAACATGTTTTATAACCATAAACACTAAGTGACAGTTCGGAGAAACATGAGTCAGACATAATCTGCATTTCTGTCTAAGAGCCATATTGATAGAAAGACAGAGACTGATCGGGCTTATAGCCAGCCAGCAATAGGTAACAAAGCAGAACATCACTTTATCCTCTGCTAAAACAACAGCATTATTGACCACTTGTAGATGTGGGGATCAACACAGCACTGTCATACTGCCAACATGGATCAGGTCATTCAAAATCACAGGAATAATAATGAAGAGAGGTCTGAATAAGTGTTTTTAATGTGACTGAAAATGTATGAATGGTGGTCTATGAGTCACTGCCCCGGGTACAAATGTATGAATGGTGGTCTATGAGTCACTGCCCCGGGTACAAATGTATGAATGGTGGTCTATGAGTCACTGCCCCGGGTACAAATGTACTTCTGCAGCATGGGTTCAAATCCAGCTCACTGCCTTTTTAGCAAAAACAATAGTTACCCACTGCATTGTTGTAGCCGTGGAAGAAGGTTTTCACTGAACATGGAATAACATTTGTATGTCTGTGCAAGTGAAAATAAACTTGAACTTGAAATTAAGTTAATTCATTGGTGGATGACTATTCTCTCCCTACACAGAAGCTGACCTGTGTCAATTACCACCATATTACCACCATATTACCACCATATTTCCACTATAGTTCAACCATATTAACACTATATTTCCACCATCTTACCACCATTTTACGATCCTTTTAACACCATATTACCCAAAACAAATATTTTCCTAAGAAGCATTTGTTTACATTGCAAAAACAAACACAGAGAGACAGAGAGACAGAGAGACAGAGAGACAGAGAGACAGAGAGACAGAGAGACAGAGAGACAGAGAGACGGACATACAGAGAGACGGACAGACAGACAGACAGACAGACAGACAGACAGACAGACAGACAGACAGACAGACAGACAGACAGACAGACAGACAGAGAGACAGACTAAAAGGCAGACAAACAGGCAGGTAGACTGACACGCATACAAACAGGCAGCCAGACCAACAACAGAATGGATGACAGGCAGGCAGACCAACAACAGAATGGATGACAGGCAGGCAGACCAACAACAGAATGGATGACAGGCAGGCAGACCAACATAAAGGAAGGTAGGCAGCAGGTCGACAGCAGTGAATACACTAGGCTGGAATGCACCAGATAGGGACTTGATATGTTCTCTTCTTCCTTCTATCCATCTCTATTTTTTTGTGTTGTTCTACCTCCTCATATCTCTCCCTACTGTCTATGGTCAAAGCAGGACAAAATGTGGTCCAGTATCAGAATGAGATGCTTATTATCTTATTGGATGACACTGTGAGCTGTCGAGTATCCAGGGAGAACAGAGAGAGCAAACTGGGCCATAATAATGCAGTGTTAGCAAATCCTCCTCTGTCTCTCAGTCACAATACACAGCAGTATCTGGGTGAATAAACTGCCACAGGAAAACACCCTCCTCTATGGACCTTTTCTACACACCTAAATTAAAAGGCTGCTGTTTACTATGGTACTGTAAGTCTATATAGACACACTATTTAGCACAGCATACTATATAAAAGTGTGTTGTTTCCTTTTTCAACAAAAATAAAGAAGAAATACACATTTCCCAATTGCTCCATAAAATTTTCAGTCAGAATTTGTGTTTGTGGAGTGGGTGTTGTATATGTGGTGTGGGTATTGTTGTACGTGGTGTGAATGTTGTGTATGTGGTTTGAATGTTGTGTATGTTGTGTGAGTGTTGTGTATGTGGTGTGAGTGTTGTGTATGTGGTGTGAGTGTTGTGTATGTGGTGTGAGTGTTGTGTATGTGGTGTGAGTGTTGTGTATGTGGTGTGAGTGTTGTGTATGTGGTGTGAGTGTTGTGTATGTGGTGTGGGTGTTGTGTATGTGGTGTGAGTGTTGTGTATGTGGTGTGAGTGTTGTGTATGTGGTGTGAGTGTTGTGTATGTGGTGTGAGTGTTGTGTATGTGGTGTGGGTGTTGTGTACGTGGTGTGAGTGTTGTGTATGTGGTGTGGGTGTTGTGTATGTGGTGTGAGTGTTGTGTATGTGGTGTGAGTGTTGTGTATGTGGTGTGAGTGTTGTGTATGTGGTGTGAGTGTTGTGTTTGTGGTGTGAGTGTTGTACATGTGGTGTGAGTGTTGTACATGTGGTGTGAGTGTTGTGTATGTGTGGATGTGTGGCCTCTTGTGAATCCACAAATATAAGGCAAAAAAAGAAATGTCACAAAAATGTTTGTAGAACACCAACAGTTTGAGCTACAAACTAGTAAGTTATATTTTCTGAAAGGAAATAGTCTGGGGATTTTCAAAGCCTGAGCTACATGCACATTTGCCTGCAGCTATTTTCTAAAACTGTCTTGTCAACCAAAAATGAAAGTAGTTATGGGAGCAGATTGATGCAAAAACATAAATAATAATCTTGGTCTTATACATATTTTATAGATATAAGAAATGCACTACAAAACTAATTCCAACAAAATATTACTGCAGACTATCAGGTACAGATGTGGCTGAAAGTATTGGTACCCTTCCATTTTATTCAAATAAAGCACCTTAAATAAAGCTTAATAAAGCTGAGTAATTTTGAAATTAAAAGATATTCTGTCATTCAGACATGCATGTATTTGGTGGGAAGTGGAAACCTGTGAAGAGGACTGAATTCTAGCTTATTAAATTAAGACATTAGGAGGTCTGGACAATTTTATTGATACATTTAGAAGTTACTGTATAAAATAACTATATTGTATTGACACCTCCTCAAGCAAATAATTCTCATTTAATCACTATCACAGATGTCTTCAATTGCATAATCACTCATTCAGGTAGTTTATATGGAGAAAAGTAGTCTCTCTGCTGTTTTGTGTAACTGTGTGTTTCACACTGAACATGGAAGAAAACAGGAAAACCAGAGAGTTGTCTGAGAAGGTTAGAAAGAAGGTAATATACAAGTATGTCAAACTAAAGGCTACAAGACCATCTCTAAAGAGCTTGATGCTCCTGTAAGCACTTTTACCAATAATTATTAAGAAGTAATAAGTAAGTAAGGCCAATGGGACTGTAGCCAACATCTCTGAACATGGCTGTATGAGGAAAAGGTACCAAATAATGAAGAGAAGACCTCACTTTTAAGAGCGAAACACCAAAAAAAGCCTGACTAGCGTTTGCCAAAATGCATTAGGACATTTCTGGGAGAATGTACTTTGGACATTCAAAACAAAAGTAGAGCTTTTTGGTAAACTCCATGTTTATAAAAAAGAACAACATCCCTATGAAACACAGAAGAGGGTCAGTGTTGTTTTGGGATAGCTGTGCTGCTTCTGGCCCTGGGTACCTTGAATCTGTGCAGGGCATGATGAAATCAGAAGACTACCAAGGCATTTGTAGCAAAACACCAAGCCCAGTGTCAGAAAGCTGTGTCTGAGTCACAGGTCATGGGTCCTCCAGCAGGATAATGACCCAAAACATTGCTAAAAAATCACCCGTGAAGGAATAAGAAGAAAACATTGGACTGTCCTAAATGTCCCGATCAAAATCCCATCTAACATTTTTGGAAATAGCTGAAACTCACAGTTAAGAAAAGGCACCTATCAGACCTGAGAGAACTGGAGCGGTTTGCTCAAGAGTGGGCCCAACTACCAGCTGAGAAGTGTAGAAATCTCATTCCGAGCTACAGAATACACAGCATGAGTTGAGCTAGCGGACAGAGGTAAACTGGATACTAGGCAAGAACCAGCCTTACATCTGCTGCAGTGTGCCCAGCCTTTAGACCATCTTAGCTTTTTTCTGCCTGTGTGTACACTTTATCACTTGTACATACTTGTGTGCCCAATGACTGACTGAATGGCTGGCTGGCTAGCGTCCTTACTGGCATGTCTTCACACAGAGATGAGCTGATAAAGTGATATACAGCCACACATGCGGACCCATCTGTTGATCTATTGCCCGGCGTAAGCTTATCTACATTCCAGCGATCCACTAGCTACGAACCATTTGCAATGTTTCTGCAAACTAAGATAATTTGTAGGATGGGGTAACATCAAATAGTTTAACCACCGATTTCATTCCTTCCTCATCTCCGTTATCTCGCACTCTATCCCATTTTCCTTCTCTCTCCTTTATTTCGGGGGGGTGGCAGTGATTCAAGTGTTCACACGCCACCTGTATACTATACATCTTTGCACCAGTTCCATCCCCACTGTCTTTGAGTGCGTGCACAACCACACCCACGAAAACAGGCAAACACAATTCTGGACAGTGCTGACCACAGCTCCGTGACCCACATTGTGTGTTCAGTACACTGTATTTGTATGTGTTTTGGTTTGTTATGTCTTCTAGATATGTCCAGATTCACATCTGTAAATTGTAGCCGATGTTTAATTCTGTAAGTGTTTCCACATAGCACTTCCACCAATATCTTCTCATTTACTGTGAATCAAATTCACTTATGAGTATGAGCTCTAGTGACCACACTGGATCACAACACTATGGCCAGCACCATCCAGCTGTTATGTACTGTATGTATCACATACACACATATGGCCCTTTTCGACCGAATTACCCGGAACATTTTGTCCCAGGAACTTTCTTTAAGGGGGTCATTTTTGTCCCTCTAGACCGTAGCAGTCTGTGTTCCGACCGGGGGTCTAAAGGACCGGGAAGATTAGGCAAATTAGTCCGGTGACGTATGCTCACTGCACTTGGCTCCTCCCAGGCCCCGGAAGCGGCAGAAATGTAGAGCAACGATAACGTCATTACAAAGTGCCGGTTAAGAATCATTGTTTGTGCGACACTGTAACCAGAATTACGGAGGATATACGCGATACTGTTCTTGTTTGTGATGTATTGTTTAGCTAAAGAGGTCCTTGTTATTTTAGTAGGCTACCTTGTACAAACTGTATTAGACGATATGGTCAGCTTGCAAACGAAAGGCTAATTGGACAAAGAGAATAATTGTGAAACCCGCTACCAAAACTAAATATAGAAATGCCTTTGTTACGAAGTTGCTTCGCATTACGTGATCATCAATTGTGGAGATGATGTGGGGTAGTATATGTCATTGGCGATGCAGCCTATCCTTCGAAGAGGTTACTGATTAAACAGAGAATGGGTGCATATTGCTGTTCAATTTGTCAA
>JACXGM010029824.1:0-13523 GCA_016801145.1 Umbra pygmaea
ATAATATTTACTACTTCTACTGTTGTACATTTTCCAGACCACTGCTCAGTACATAGCATTTTATTATTATTATTACTATTGTCATTATTATTTTAAAATTCTTATATTGTTGTAATTCTTGTTTTTAAGCCCACTGCATAGAATCGCCGTGCCATGTCAAAAGAATTTCTCTGCATAGGATGATGTATGTTATTCGATGTATATGATAAATAAACAACTTTGACTTGACTTTGACTTTGTATAAGTAATCCCTTATTTAAGTCATTAGTTGATTGTATGTGGTGTGGTTCATTGTTCCCTATAAAGTATGTTGTATGTGTTGTTTTGTTAGTGCCTACCCTAAATGTAGAGCTATTCTATGTTGGTGTAAGTGCCTACCCACAGGGTGAGCATCCGGTTTGGCAAATTGATGCGTAAGTGCCTTAAATCTGCATTCTATCGGAATTCAAGCTGGGGGCGATACATCTGGTTGCAAAAGAGCTTGGTTTCTGTAATAGTCTATGAGAATGAGAGACATAATATACTTGATTTATTACCTCAGTAAACATTTTTATAATGAGTATATAGTCTCAATCGCTAGGTTTAAGCCTTCTGCAATTTATCTTGATGTTAATTTTTTTAATTATGGTTTTGAATTATTTTTTGAATTATTTCACTTTTTTCCGGTAATTAACGTTACATTTTGTTTTACCTTATGTTTTAATAGTGTTTTTTGTTAGCATCCCAATTAATATCTGTTAGCTAGCTAGATTACTCCTCCCTCTTGTCTAAAATCATCACATCCGCAACCAAGATGTCTGCGCCCATAATGGCAAATTCGATGACCCAAATCAGATCTTAACAAACCAATGGGTGACGTCACACATGGCTCCATCCAGTAATATACAATCTATGTGTCTACCCTAAGTGTAGAGCTATTCTATTACTGTTTTGCACGACGTGGCAGTTTTTCTTATTAAAAAGTTTATTTTTGAACATCCTTCGCACCTGTCTCCATTTACTATGCATTATGCACAGACCAAAATCTGAACTGTTACAGAATTTGAACTGTTGTTTTTGCAATTCATCTAGCTTCCACATGGAAAATAGATTTAAGATACTAATTTCTGTTAAATATTATAGGTAAAAATAAGTACTAAAATTTAAACAAATTATAATGTGAACAATATTATCTAGAACATTTTTGTTTTCACAAGGAGAATGTAAAACAGGTATAGGTTTTATAGACAACAAATTGTTCTTTGTTCTATGGACATGGATACTGGTGTTTTTTGTTCACTTAATGAGCATGTTATATTATATTATCTATTTGACAGAATACATTGGTGAGATTGTTTTGTGCAGGTTTTCCTATCTCCCAAATTGTTTTATAAAATATTGTCCCTGCATAATCAGATGGAATAATTGTAACATGCTACATTTCTATATGTTAACAACGTGGATTTGAGATTTCTTTTGCACTTTGAATCAAACAAGGATCCATTTAGTCAGATCATGCACAGGATAATTAACATAAGGGGCCCTATTTTAACCATCTAAGCGCACGTCATGAAGCGCATTGCGCAAGTGCGCTTTGGGGGTGTCCAAATCCACTATTTCTAGTTTGACGGTCGGAAAAAAGGGGCCGTCTGCGGGGCACATGGTCTAAAAGGGTTGTACTAAGCATCTTCATTAAATCATCGGTGTGTTTTGGGTGTAACATCCAATGAACCACTCAGAGTGTCATCTCCCATTCCCTTTAAGAGCCAGGCATGTTTGTACCTTGGCACATTGCTATTATGATGGCGGATTTGCACCATAATCTTTTGCATGTTTGTGTGCTGCTGCGCTTCCCTGTGTGTCTAACAACCATAGTGTTGTGTGTCTTCCCTGTGTGTGTAACAACCATAGGCATAAGCCTAAGTGCATTTGACTAATTTGCTGTTAAAATAACAATGACATGCTGCGCTATTGACTTTAGACCAGGTTTTTCTTGGTCAATGGTGCGATCACTTTCAGATGAATCAAGATAGCAATACACCTAGAATTATCCTGAACACACATCCCTGTTAGACCAGCAAGCCCATGGGCGTAAAGATGGGCGCAGGTGCATTTGTTATTTAAACGACGCGGGCGCTGGATGGGGAATTGACAACTGTGTCAGTCTTAAACTAGCAAAGACACTTGCGTTCGGGCTTTGCGCTGTGTTGCGCCGGTTGCAAGATAGCACCCAAGAAGTTGCTGGAGAGCAATGTGGCTGGATATATAATCTGATTTATCTAACCCAAATCCCAGGCAGCGTTATGACAATTTGTGCTGCCTCATGCAGGTGGTCCAGGAAAAGTCAGAGAACCCCCAGTCACACTCAAACCACTAAGTATCATGACAGTTATTTAAAAAATACTCTGGTAAAAGTAGAAGTACTGATTTAACTTAATTACTCAAGTAAAAGTAACAAAGTACAGGCGTGGCAATTTCCTTAAGGTATAAAAGTAAAAGTAGCCTTGCAAATGACAACCACTTGTTATGCAAAGCTACCTGGACCAAACAAATGTTACAAGAGTACAAGCTGAGAAACCTCTGTGGACATGTAAAAAAGGCTTTCTATGTGCCATTGCCTACATTTTAAATAGATGTCTGCCAATAGGTCTAAAACATCACATATGATTATTGTGACAGAGACTGGGACTCCAGGTTAATAAGATTCTGACTTGAGTAGCAAGATATTAATTAAATTGTGATTCTGTGAGAATTCACAGATAAAGTTTCTCTTTTTTAATCTTCCCCATAACATTTTAAGGAATCTATGTATGTGTGTGTGCAGGGACGCTGACCGTGTGGGACAACTGGGATTCTTGTCCCAGGCCCAGTCCTGAGGAGGTCCCAAATTTTGTTTTTGCACAGTCATATTTCTTTTAACGGGCGGCCCTAAATGTGGAGTTGTGTCCCGGGCCCAGGGATCCCTGTTGGCATCCCTGTGTGTGTGTGCTCAAATATGTGTGTGCTCAAGTTCCCCATACTTTTAGAGTTACAACTACGGATGGCAGCAGTGTATTAGAAGTGACAGCTAGTAAACCTTTGAACATGGAGTGTTAATACTAATAAATGCAATATGTCAGGCTCACAATTTTTACAATTGAAGTACTATAAAAGTTGTAGAAATTACAAATTCAGTGTGCATTGCATACATTTTTTTTAAATTAAATTGCAAATAGACATCCAGCAAAAGAAAAATGGCAAGTGGTGTATGCCCTTAAATCTATAGATGTACATGGATTTGTCCTGAACCCCTTAAAGAACTTGGGAGCAACTAGTGTATATGTCACGTATGAGTCTTGTTACTAAATGTAAGTTGTGATATGTTGGGTAGTATGTGTATGTAGCTCTGCTGGAATGTTATGAACATTATCTAAAGTGAGCGGAAAGGGAGGGACTTGGGCCTGGACTGTGATTGGCCAAAGAACCCTTTATAGGTATCGTAGGGGATCAAAGATGGATGGAGGAAATGTCATTTCCCACCGGGACCGGCAAGACGGTGAGAGATGGAGGTGTGGAGAGACTGGAGATACTGGAGACCAGGAAGTGCCTGAGATACTACGAGCATGTTTACATGCCCTGCAAAGGGAAGTAAATCATTCAAAACCTGAGTAAATGTGAGGGGTGCAAATCTAGAACACGTTTCTGAGTGGATGTCTCTTGGTCCCGCAGATTAGATGGCCGGGATGAGGAGGATTATGGCTGCACCGATGCAGTGTACCACAGCATGCCCACAAAAGATGCTGCCCCCACGCGTGAGCGGTATCGGCCAGTGCCACCCAGCCTAGTCGCCAGCGAAGGAGGTAGCCGGCAACAGTGTTTACGGCTCGCACGACAACCCGGAATGGAAGGATACTATAGCTGCAACTGCTAACTCGGTCCCCAAGTAGTCGTGGCCAGACTACCGGGGAGACAGTGTGTGGAGGGAAGGCAAGCAATCCTAACTCTTTATGGACTTTTTGGTCGGGCAAGCCGGCGCCAAGCGACAGATTTATATTTTTACTTAGGATTGCTGGGACATTGAAAGGTAGGGGACGGGTGGCATGGATTGGATGATCCCTCCCCCAATGAGGTAACTTACTGCGGGACAGAATTGTTTGGTGTTTGTTGGAGTGCCGTGCTATTTATTATGCCATTGAAGTGCTGTGCTATTTATTATGCCAGTGAATTAACATGCTATTTATTATGCCAGTGAGTTGCCATGCTATTTATTATGCCTTTGAATTGCGGTGCTATTTATTATATATTTGAATTGCGGTGCTATTTATTATGCCATTGAATTGCTGTTTAATGGGCTATGAACGGCAGTGTTATTTACTGTGTTATTGAATGGCCAGGCTGCTTAATGGGCTATGAATTGAGGTGGGTTTGAGTGCTGTGTAATGGAATGGTTAAGGTAACTAACTACCCTTGTGGTTGCCTATAATTGGGGGAGGGGTAATGGCCAAACTACCTGTTCTGCTGCCTAAAGTAAATGTCTCACTTACAAATAATAAATCAATCAAATGTGTAAACTAAACCTTCCAGTCTGGTGATTGCGCTTCCTAGAGATCCGAACCTAGAGTGTTAAAGGCAGTGCTTGGCACGACACAATCTGGCCTTGGTCAGCAGGATCTCTGTTAGATGACTGAAAGACAGGAAGCAGCTAATGTGGTAGTTAACAATATGATGGTGCCATGGTTTTTGGGGGGTGTCTGGGTACCTAAGTATGGCGATAGGGAAAATTCGCAATCATTGGCAGAATGGCAAAATCTAATTGAGATTTATTTACGAGCACAGACATTGTCAGCTGACCAACAAGTCGATTTTGTGAACTTCAAGGCGAGGCCAAGAGTGAAGTCTTACTGTTGACTGCCATGGATAGGGATACCGCTACGAAAATATTCTTGGTCCTTGACAACGTATATGGGGAGAACACCAGTATAGCACAGCTTAGAGCCCAGTTCTACAAGTGTCAACAACATCCAGGGGAAGGGGTGGGGCCTTTTATCCTGCGTCTTCATGAGTCTCATTCCAGGTGGCAGAATAAGGAGCCAGTAGTGGGAACGGAGGATGAAATGCTGAGATTGTGTTGGTGTTGGTGTTGGGCCTACAGCCTGGACCTGGGCCAGTGGAGCTCCAGAGATGGGTGCGCAGGGAGCCAGGGCTCTCATTCCAGGAGAGCTATAAGGAGGCCAAGGCTATGGAGAAGGAAGCGGAGCAGAGGCCCTCACGAGGAGAAGAGTCTGTAGAGGCCCCGGCCAGGTTGGCACTGGTGGGGGAATGTCCGGAAGTCGAGGTCCTTGTGCAAGGTAAGCCAATCTCCTACATCCTTGACACTGGCTCCCAGGTGACTCTTTTTAGCCAAAGATTGTTCCAGCGCTACCTACAGGGTGAAGCAATGAATGAGTCGAGAGACGTCTCCTGGCTAACCCTCAAGGCAGCCAACGGATTGGCCCTTCCGTATGTTGGATATGTACTCTTGGACTTTGAGGTAGGGGGGGTGATGGTGCCAGGGAACAGGGTTGTTATTGTAGAGGACCGCTATTTATCACCTGACTATGGGGTACTTGGTATGAATGTGGTACAGCATTGTTGGGAGGGTCTACAGAGGCAAGGAGGGCACCAATTAACATTGTTCAAGTCCACCCTCCCCAGAGCGGCAATTGACTTGGGGGTTGCTCGTCTTCGGTCCAAGCATACGCCGAATTGAGAGTGCTGCTTCAGGAAAATTGGATGGGGGAGTCATCAGGGAAAGTTCCAGCCCATGGGCTGCGCCAGTGGTCTTGGTCAAAAAGAAAGATGGTTCATGGAGGTTCTGCATGGATAACCGGAAACTCAACACAGTCACTCACAAGGATGCATACCCGCTGCAACGGATTGAGGAGTCCCTGACGAGCCTGAAGAGAGCAGAGTGGTACTCCACTTTGGACCTAGCAAGTGGCTACTGGCAGGTGGAAGTCCATCCAGCAGACAAAGAGAAGACTGCTTTTACTACGCCGGTGGGCCTCTACCAATTTGAGAGGAGGCCATTTGGGCTGTGCAACGAGCCAGCTACATTCCAGTGGCTAATGCAGCGCTGTCTTGGTGGTCAGGTACATGATTTCTTATTAATTTACCTGGATGATGTGATTGTCTACTCAACCGATTTCACTGCCCATTTAGGACACCTTGGACAACTGTTTAGGCGGCTGACTGAGCATGGACTAAAGTTACAGCCACTAAAGTGTCACCTGTTTCAGTGCTCTGTTCAGTACCTGGGGCATGTGGTAAGTCAAGGGGGTGTAGCAACAGACCCTAAGAAGACAGAGGCGGTCAAGGAGTGGCCGGCACCCACTACTGTCCGTGAAGTCCGCACCTTCCTGGGGTTCGTGGGCTACTACCAAAGGTTTATCCCTACATTTGCCAAGAAGGCTGGTCCGCTCCACGGTCTGCTGAGGGGGGTTAAGGGGGCAAAGCAGCAGAGGGTAGACTGGACCCCAGAGTGTGAGAGTGCCTTTCAACTCCTGAAAGAGACTCTGCTGGAAGCCCCTATACTGGCCTACGCTGACTTCATGCTGCCTTTCTGTCTGTATACAGATGCCAGTTTGCAAGGGATGGGAGCGGTTTTGTCTCAGGTCCAAGACGGATGAGAACGGGTAATTGCCTATGCCAGTCGGAGCCTTTATGATGCGGAAAGAAATGACCAGAATTACAGTGCATTTAAGATGGAGCTGTTGGCACTGAAGTGGGCGGTGACGGAAAAATTTAAGGATTATCTGTGGGGGTTACCTTTCACAGATCATAGGCCATTGCTTCACCTTCGTACTGCCAAGTTGGGGGCAGTGGAACAAAGGTGGGTTGCGCAGCTCACTAATTTCGATTTCTCTTTGTGCCATAAGCCTGGTGTGGAGCATCAGAATGTACATGCACTGTCCAGACTCCCGGGCCTCACGGCAGCGAGACGCATAGAGGTACAGGAGCTGGAGCTGAGGGATCCGGCACCACAGACATGGATTGAACAGCAGGGAGCGGACCCAGAACTGGCCCGAGTACTGCAATGACTACAATTCGGCGTGCGACCCACCGCTGTAGAGTACCAGGCATTTCAAACACCAGGTAGGGGGTTGTTGGGGGAATGGGAGCAGCTAGAGGTGAGGGAGGGGGTGTTAATGTGGCGAGACTCCTCTAAAAGAAAAGAAGAGGCGGCCATTGTAGTTCCCACCTTTCAGCCCTTTGGATGCCCGGAGCGGATCTTGACGGACCAGGGGCCAGCATTTGAGGCAGGACTAACACAGCAACTATGTGCATTGTATGGCTGCCGGAAGGTACGGACGATGCCCTACAGGCCGCAAGGCAATGGAGCCTGTGAGCAGATGAACCAAACCATACTCAAGCTACTGAATACCCTTGGGCTGACAGAACAAGACAGATGGAGCGAGCATCTGCCAGAGTTAGTTCATGCCTATAATAACACGCCACATCACATCAGCACTGGACTAGCACCCTTTTACCTTCTCTTTGGGCGACATGCCCGACTCCCGGTAGACTAGGAGTGGGGGGTATGTCGGCCCCAAGATAGTGGGACCCCACTAGAGTGGATAATACGACATCGGAACCGGCTGCAAAGTGCAGATTGGCCGGGGAGGGTATTCGGCAAACGCAGCAGCAGGACCAGAAGCGGCGCAACTGTGGGAAAACCGGAACCTCATTACTACCAGGGGAGAGGGTTCTGATCCGGAATTTCCGCCATCGAGCACGGGGTAAGTGAGGACCCCATTGGAGCCCCCAACCTTTTGTTGTTCTCAGTCAGCCGTCACCTGGCCAGCCTACCTATGTGGTTCGACCAGAAGGAAGAGATGGACCCACCCGTGTGGGAGATTTTTCCTTGTAATGATAAATTAACAAAACAATAACCAATAAGTTGAAAATACAATGTAGCACAAAAGAAGAGTCTCTACATGGAGTGTGTGACATAGGTCAGCTAGATATCCTTTTCTTAGAATGCATAGAAATTATTGTTATATGTTGTTAAATATTACTTTGTACGGTTTGGTCTTTCTTTTAAAACTGTAGACCGCATAAAACATGATGCAGCAAAGATTGAAGTTGCACAACCAATTGAGAATGATTTGAGGAGTTATGAAGTAACTGGTCCACTGTAAAATCTTGGAGACAGAAGGACTGGCCTTGTTGACTTAAGCTAGGAGGCTTTGAAGCTCACCACATGGGGTTCTACTGTGTTTAAAATGCAAATAGTAATTGGGGGGGAAGAAGAAACAAGATAATTATTTTCTGTTTCCTGGGGTTTAGAAATTTATTTTGTCAATGATTTCATTGGTGTTTGGATTTTAAATGTTAGAGTTAACCAAAAATAAGTGATTGTTTACTGATATAAGGAGCATAAGAAAAGAGATTTGGGACTTCTCTCTGGGCTAAAACATGGGAAGTCAGATTTTATAACATTAAAGTCTTATTTGCAATTATTATCATATCTCCAGGTCTCTGAGTGCATTTATTTAATTACTAATGCATCAAAAAATATACGACACCCGCACCATTCATCGCAACCAGCTCCATGTACAACCAGGACACTGGCTAGCAGAGGGAGAGGCTTACAAGGATGCAGGTAAGGGGGTGGATGTTCAGGGTAATGTGGTAGGGCCTGACAGGGTCGGCTGGTGGCCTTTGAGGTTTCCGTTTGGACAGATTGCCCCAGATGTAGCTAGGGAGCTGGTAGAGCCAGCAGCCGAAGGCCCGAGAGAGGGGACCCCTGAGCAGGTGGAGGATGGTTGGGGAGGCAATGCTGGAAAACCACGTCGGTCCCAGCGGTCAAATTTAGGAACTCGGCCTACCCGGTACTGTGAGAAGTGGTCGGGACGACCAATGATCAAGCAGGGGGGTGTGTCACGTATAGGGTGTTAAGTCTTGTTACTAAATGTAAGTTGTGATATGTTGGGTAGTATGTGTATGTAGAGCTTAATGGACACTCTGCTGGAATGTTATGAACATTATCTAAAGTGAGCAGAAAGGGAGGGTCTGGGGCCTGGACTGTGATTGCCCAAAGAACCCTCTATAGGTATCGTAGGGGATCAACGAGGGGAGGAGGAAATGTTATTTCCCACCAGGACCGGGACCGACAGGACGGCGAGAGATAAAGTTGTGGAGAGACTGGAGATACTGGAGACCAGGAAGTGCCTGAGATACTACGAGCATGTTTACATGCCCTGCAAAGGGAAGTACATCATTCTAAACCTGAGTAAATGTGAGGTGTGCAAATCTAGAACACATTTCTGAGTGGATGTCTCTTGGTCCTGCAGATTAGACGGCCGCAATCAGTCGCCAACGAAGGAGGTTACCCGCAACAGTGTTTACGGCCGCACGACAACCCGGAACGAAAGGATACTATAGCTGCAACTGCTAACTCGGTCCCTAAGTAGTCGTGGCCAGACTACCAGGGAGACGGTGTGTGGAGGGAAGGCAAGCAATCCTAAATCTTTATGGACTTTTCGGTCGGGCAAGCCGGCGCTTTTTAGTTAGGATTACTGGGACATTGAAAGGTAGGGGATGCGTGGCATGGATTGGACGATCCCTCCCCCAATGAGGTAACTCTTACTGCGGGACAGAATTGTTTGGTGTTTGTTGGAGTGCCGTGCTATTGATTATGCCAGTGAATTGCCATGCTATTTATTATGCCAGTGAATTGTCATGCTATTTATTATGGCAGTAAATTGCCATGCTATTTATTATGCCAGTGAGTTGCCATGCTATTTATTATACCTTTGAATTGCGGTGCTATTTATGATGCCATTGAATTGCTGTGCTATTTATTATGCCATTGAATTGCTGTTTAATGGGCTATGAATGGCAGTGTTATTTACTGAGTTATTGAATGGCCAGGCTGCTTAATGGGCTATGAATTGAGGTGGGTTTGAGTGCTGTGTAATGCATTGGTTAAGGTAGCTAGGCAACCACAAGGGTAGTTAGCTACCTTAACCAATCCATTACACAGCACTCAAACCCACCTCAATTGGCTGGACCCTGACGAAGGCCTGTTGGCTGAAACGCGTAGGTGTGTTTATTTTGTGAACTATATGCTGCCTGAATAAATCATTTTTGTACATTACGGGAGAGAGTGCTTTGGACCTTCTTGAAGTATTTTTACTTCTACTTTTTATTACCACCTCAATTCATTTGGTAATGGCCAAAATACCTGTTCTCCTGGTATTTTATTAAATCAATAAAATGTGTAAACTAAACCTTCCAGTCTGGTGATTGCGCTCCCTAGAGATCCGAACCTAGAGTGTTAAAGGCAGTGCTTGGCACGACATATACAGACCTTCTGTATAGTGTAACATGTCATAATGTAATTTTTGTATAGGACAAATATACCGGTACACACCTTTTGTGATGTTGAACGTGTCATAATATTATTGTGTGTAGGACAGTGAGTGAGTAAAAAGAAGGTGTGTGTGTGTGTGTGTGTGTCTGGGATGGACAGGAAGAGAGTGTTCAAATGTATACCTCAAATTTGCAGCACATTCGCCAGGAGGATTATGGCGTTCGGTTGTACGACAAGACACTCAAAGGAGTTGGCATTTCATTTTTTTCCGGTAATTAACGTTACATTTTGTTTTACATTATGTTTTAATACTGTTTTTCGTTAGCATCCCAATTTGTATCTATTAGCTAGCTAGATTACTCCTCGGTCTAAAATCGTCACATCCGCAACCAAGATGTCTGTGTCCGTAACGGCAAATTCAATGACCCAAATCAGATCTTAACAAACCAATGGTTGACGTCCAGTAATATACAATCTATGGCTGACATAGAGTAGCTAAATTGTTAACAGCCGAGAAGGCTACAAACCTAAATTCCTTGTCTTACACAGAATATACCATATCTGAACTAACAGTTAAATACGTACATGATACACAGCAACCTGGTAAAAAGGAATCTTGCCTTACACAGAACAGCTCGACACTCCAGAATCCTACCAATGAAATTATAGACCTTGGTGGGGAGCCAAGAACCAGCATTGACACATGTGCATGGTGCACTACAGACTAGTCATTTTTGATAGATTTGATTATGTTTTCTTAATAAAACTGCAATTGTTACTGTTGGAAAATAGGTGGAAGTTCCCCATAATTATATATTTGCTTGCTTGTTAATACACTTCCAGTAAAATTTAAACAATTTGCATGGGTTATAATTACCACCCTCCAAAATCTGTTTTTACAGTGTGGGAGAAGGAGCGGAGGGAAGGGGATGAAAGAGCCAATTGAAAGCTGGGGATGGTTATGTTGCCATGATGGTATTAAAGCCAAATTTGTCCCAGACACCATATTACCACCCCTACTCTTACAAATAGTGCCATGGGATCTTTAGTGGCTACAGAGAGACTGGACACCTGTTTAACATCCCATTCGCTTGGCACCATACGCAGTGCAGATGTCCCCATTCACTGCCCTGGGGCATTGGGAATGGTCTTTAGACCAGAGAGAAGAGTGCCCCCTACTGGCCCTACAACACCACTTCCAGCAGCATTGGACTCCCACCCAGGTACTAACTAGGTCTTACACTGCTTAGCTTTAGAAGCAAACCAGCAGTGGAATACAGGGCGCTATGTTGCTGGCACAATGATGCTGGTGTACAGGGAGAAGAGTAGAGGTGATAGAACACAGCCTTGAGGGGAACTGGTGTTGATGGTCAGGGGTTCAGAGAGCTTGTCCTGGAGCATAGCCGAAATGATGGTGTTAAATGCAGAGCTGAAGTCTACAAACAGGATTCTGGCATAGATTCCAGGGGAGTCTAGATACTGGAGAATGAAGCTTAGAGCCATGTTGATTGTGAGGTCCACAGACCTGTAGGTCTGCAGCAGGTAAAGGTGGGAGTCAATGAGTGTTTTGAGGTGGTACAGCACAATGTGCGAATGTGACAGGGTCAGGGTGTCTGCTCTGTAGTCATTATGTCCATTAATCTTTATCTTTTTTGGGGACCCGGATGATGATGGAAAATCTTAAGCATGCTGAAACATGGCATGTCTCCAGAGAGAAAAATCTCAGTAAACACTGCAGACAGCTGGTCGGACGGAGAGACAGAGGCCTGGCCTCGCTGCATTGCGGGGGCTCAGTCTCTTGAATCATCTGTCTCTCCATGACAGAAAGGGTTTTTGTAGTGACAGGGGTGGGGGCAATTGCGGTGGGTGACAGTAAGCCCAAAATCCTAATCTTTTTCAAATACACACAAGTGTCACAAGTCCGAGTCACCAATGCTGGACTACAAAACTGAAACTTAACACTAAATAATTGTGCTTGGGTGTGCCACAAGGATCAATTATATTTCCTATGTTCTCTATTATCTACAGTCATCACAAGAAGTATTGTCTCTCTTCATGAAATTGAGCCAAAGTGAATGAGAAAATATACAATCTGCCAAAAACAAATGTTAAAATATACTGACACGCCTAAAAAATATGTAAAATAAACCAAGAAAGTGGGGTCTGTTCTGAGGTTCTATGCCTTTCAGTCTTTAAGGAATGTATTGAAGCCTTTAACCTGTTTGTGTTTCTCTGGGGTTTACAGACATGGCCAAAGTAATATGAAGTATACAGAAGTAATAATACGGTTGTATTTCATTAAAATAGTGCACTATGTACCCTGAAATTAAAAGATATGTTGTCATCCATGTCTTAGGTTTGCAGTGAAATAAAACGGCTGTGAAAAGAACTGAATCAAGGGTGTAGGAATGGGGGGGACATGTTATAATAATATACAGGTCCTTCTAAAAAAGTTAGCATATTGTGATAAAGTTCATTATTTTCCATAATGTAATGATAAAAATTTTACTTTCATATATTTTAGATTCATTGCACACCAACTGAAATATTTCAGGTCATTTATTGTTTTAATACTGATGATTTTGGCATACAGCTCATGAAAACCCAAAATTCCTATCTCAATGAATTAGCATATTTCATCTGACCAATAAAATAAGTGTTTGTAATACAAAAAAAAGAAAAAGTCAAACTTCAAATAATTATGTTCAGTTATGCACTCAATACTTGGTCGGGAATCCTTTTGCAGAAATGACTGCTTCAATGCGGCGTGGCATGGAGGCAATCAGCCTGTGGCACTGCTGAGGTGTGATGGAGGTCCAGGATGCTTCGATAGCGGCCTTAAGCTCATCCAGAGTGTTGGGTCTTGCGTCTCTCAACTTCCTCTTCACAATATCCCATGGATTGTCTATGGGGTTCAGGTCAGGAGAGTTGGCAGGCCAATTGAGCACAGCAATACCATGGTCAGTAAACCATTTACCAGTGGTTTTGGCACTGTGAGCAGGTGCCAGATCGTGCTGAAAAATGAAATCTTCATCTCCATGAAGCTTTTCATCAGATGGAAGCATGAAATGCTCCAAAATCTCCTGATAGCTAGCTGCATTGACCCTGCCCTTGATAAAACACAGTGGACCAACACCAGCAGCTGACATGGCACCCCAGACCATCACTGACTGTGGGTACTTGACACTGGACTTCAGGCATTTTGGCA
>JACXGM010029826.1:0-13579 GCA_016801145.1 Umbra pygmaea
TGACTCATGGTTATATATAGTGAATGTGACAACAACTCATCATGACTCATGGTTATATATAGTGAATGTGACAACAACTTATCATGACTTATGGTTATATATAGTGAATCTGACAATGGTAGAGAAAGCCAGAGGTTTAGACAACAGAACCTATGTTCCTTTTATGTAATATATGGAAGTAAGTGTGTATGTATGAATTTATGTTTGTTTGTTTGTGGGCACCCCTTTCTTTCTATCTGTACCTTGAGTAATAACTTTATAAATAAAGTTATATAACAGAGTCGAAAGCCTTGACCAGGTCAATGCAGACAGATGCACAGTATTGTCTTTTATCAATCATTAATATGTCAATAGGACCTTGAGCGTGGCCGAGGTGCAGCCCTAACTAGCTCAGATACCAGATTACATAACACAAATGTTCTTTATATTGAGAATGTCCTCTGGTAGCTCCTCCCACCAGCCTCCACTGATGTACAGAGTTACTTACCCACAGAGAGGTGTAGTGTAGTGTAGTCTGCAGGTCACTTACCAATCACTAGCAGTTGTATCTTTGTGAACAGTGTAATGTAACCGGGATTTACTCCACACCAGTATGTTCCAGTATCATCTTCAGTCAGGTTACTGATGCTCACTGTGTATCTTCTCTCTGTTCTGTTGTCAGTCAGATAATATTTCATAGCTTTTGTCTTTTGATATGTATAATATCCTGAGATCATGTAATAACATGTCTTCAAGTAATTTCTTTCCTTGCAGAAATACTTGATGCTGTGCACATGGTCCTCTGGATAGTTACAAATGATAGTAGCTTCTCCTCCCAGATAGGCCGTCTCTCTGATTGTTCTTTTACAGCATTTATCTGTCAATCGAAATACACAAAACAGCCATATTCTAATACTATAGAATGACTTCCTTGACTAGTAAAACTGAACATGGTTTTACAGTGAACTTAAATCATTGGACAATTTAAAATGTCTCACCTTCCTTTACTTCCAGATCCACCTTGGTATAACTGTCATATCCAGGTTTGTCCACTCCACACCAGTAGGTCCCTTCATCTTGTCTGGTCAGTTCTCTGATGACCACAATGAAGTAGTTTCCCTCAGTGTCGTCATACAGAGAGACTTTTTTACTGTGATACCAGCTTTTCTTAATACCAGATCTTATCATATCCTTACTCGTTGGATGCCCCATGTAGAAATATTTCTCATTACTTCTTTCTTCTTTGACATAATTACAGTAGATGATGACATTTCCTCCAGAGAATCCTTTCACTGTGAATGAGCTCACACCTGGTAATTAAACAACCATAGAATGTAACTTTATTGTCCATCCAGGATGTTTTGCTGGCATCATTGCACATTTTAAAACACATACAATTTAAACCATCAATCCATCATACAACAGAAACATCAATAAGTAAATAAATGTTAATCCCTGTAGTGTACTCAACTAACATTTAATTAACCTGTTGATAATGGGAGAGAAAATACATTTTACATATGGTATATTTAATGTCACTTTTTGTATGCAGGAACCCATCATGTTAATAGCATTTCTGCAAAACTGTCATGCATTTTATACATACACATATCTCAACACACACACAGTACATGCGCTAGTGTTCTCATATGTAATGTAACATTCTTCATCTGAACATTGGTTGAAAAGATGTAGGCCTATTATCAACTGGTCTCATGTATCTCATTAGGTAAAATGATGGCACTTTTAATGTCAGGGTTATGATTTTGATTTTGAAAGTGCATTGATAGGTATAAAAATGTATATACTCTCATTAATGATTAAGCTAGTCTAGTGAACTAAGGAAAAAAATGTTATAAAGTTTTTATAAAGTATTATAACAAGCATTTTACCTGTGAAGGAGAGGAGGGTGAATATCAGGAGGATTCTCATGTTGTTTTGTTCTGGTGTTCACAGCTTCTCTCCAGGTTGGTGTCTCTAGATGTTCTGGTGCTCACAGCTTCTCTCCAGGTTGGTGTCTCTAGATTTGGTTATATATAATGTTTGTATAATGCTGTCTTCAACTCTTTCTGTGATCTCACTCCTTAAACAACTACAAAATAATTATTATGTATTTCATTGCCACATTAAATCTACCATCTTAATTTCGCTATCTTGATTTAATTTCTCAATGGCTTTACTGGTTCAAAACCACTACATCTTCTTTCTGATGGCCCCTCCTTCTTCCTCTTTAACCTCCAAGTGGAAAGTTTACAAATGAAATTATTTTTTCCATTATATGCACATACACTGATACATAAACGTCAGTTTATAAACTCTACTGTCGTGAACTTCTTTTGAAAACATTATTTCTTTTTCAATAGAATAATATCTTTAAGTTGCAATTCAGTATTGTTGAAACCATCTTCAATGTCAGAGTTTAGCTTTTAACATTCTAGTGCAACTAAAGGTCTGCAATATTAAATTACAGGTTAAGTTAATGTACCTTATACATTATGCTGAAATTAGACAAGTAACATCTGTAGACATCAAATTAAAAACATTACAGGTTAAGTTACTGTACCATACATTATGCTGAAATTAGACAAGTAACATCTGTAGACATCAAATTAAAAACATTACAGGTTAAGTTAATGTACCATACATTATGCTGAAATTAGACAAGTAACATCTGTAGACATCAAATTAAAAACATTACAGGTTAAGTTACTGTACCATACATTATGCTGAAATTAGACAAGTAACATCTGTAGACATCAAATTAAAAACATTACAGGTTAAGTTACTGTACCATACATTATGCTGAAATTAGACAAGTAACATCTGTAGACATCAAATTAAAAACATTACAGGTTAAGTTACTGTACCATACATTATGCTGAAATTAGACGAGGAGCATCTGTAGACATCAAATTAAAAACATTACAGGTTAAGTTACTGTACCATACATTATGCTGAAATTAGACAAGTAACATCTGTAGACATCAAATTAAAAACATTACAGGTTAAGTTACTGTACCATACATTATGCTGAAATTAGACGAGGAGCATCTGTAGACATCAAATTAAAAACATTACAGATGTACACTGTAGTGACGTCCACTGAAATATTAACACATGTATTGCTGATGCCTTTATTTCTCCCATCAATGACGCAAATTTGCAGAAGAAGCAGATGTATAAGCAATGAACAGCAGCTGTTTCTTAAATTTCTTGATTCAACATGGACTCAAATGAAGCAGAATTGTTCATTGAAAACATAGAAACATACCAGCTATGTAGATTTCTTTATGATGTCTCAATGTTTGTCAGCATAAATAATATCATTGAACCCCAGAAACAAACCACAGTATTTACATTATGTCCATGACTGGAACTTCCACTGGTGTAAGGACAGCTTCCTCTAGTGGTAGAATGGTCTGTTTTGTATGATCAAACATTGTTTATTTATTGTTGTAAAAAATTAATTTCATTTTTATTTAAAAAAGCTTTAACATTATGTAATAAAATGGGTGATTGAAGGTGAATAAATAATCAAAAACATCAATTATTATTGTTAATAGTAAACATAATATGATCACTATCATTATTGTAATTATTATAGGAATTCTAAATGCATGTGCTATTTCAAAGTTAGTTCTGAAAGTACAGATAGTAGGTGGTTAGTTAGTCAGTTAGTTAGTTAATTTAGATGGATAGATGATAGATAGATATATGATCGATAGATAGATAGATGATACTATAGATCAGAATGATTTAACAGTTGTAAACTGTTGAGGCTGCTTGACAATGATGAAAAAATGTCACTGAAGTATACAATAATAAAATGAAATAAAATTAGCTGAATTTCACATTAAATTCATTTCAGAAAAAAAAGTTGAGATTAACACCACATTAATAAATATCATATAGACACAACACATACTTATGACTCAATTCTTTGGTGATTTGTTCCTTAGGGCAAGATAATATATACACACTGTTTCTAATAATACCTATCATCATATATCTGTCACATTAGTGCCCGTCATTAAGGATAAGGCAGGGAAAATAGGGAGTTTGGATAACTATAGACCCATCGCTCTAGCTAGCATTCTTTCAAAGGTGCTAGAAAAGATGCTACTAGATAGACTCAGTGGGCTCATTTACACCACGGAAAATCAATTTGGCTTTAAGTCTCAACACAGTACTGATTTATGTATCTATGCATTGAAAGAAGCTGTTGAATCCTAAGAAGGCAGGGCTCCACAATGTTTATTGGGTTTATTGATGCGTCCAAGGCATTTGATAGAGTAAATCATCAGAAGCTTTTTACTACACTTATGCTTAGGGGTGTGCCGGGATGCATCATACGTATACTGGTTAACTGGTATGCAAAACAAAGCATGCAGGTTAAATGGGGAAACAGCTTATCGTCACCATTCAGTGTAAGGAATGGAGTACGGCAGGGGGGGCTTTTGTCTCCGGCACTGTTTAATTTATATATGGATAACCTTACAAAGCAGTTGGGGATATGTAAGACGGGATGTGTAATAGGGAACACTCTGTTAAATCACCTGATGTACGCAGATGATTTAGTTGTTATGTCCCCCAGTACTGTTGGGTTCCAGCAGTTGTTGGATATATGCTCCAAGTATGGGGATGAGTTTGATGTTCAGTACAATGCAAGGAAGAGTGTTGTGTTGGTTTGTAGGACTAGGGAAGATCAGAAGCTGCACTTTCCTGTGTTTTACCTGTCAGGGCAATTTATCTGTGTATCTAACTGTACAAAATATCATTACTGACAAGATGGAAGATGATGCTGACATGTATAGGCAAAGAAGAATGTTGTATGTACAAGCAAACATGTTAGTCAGGAAATTTCATTACTGCTCTGATGATGTGAAAGTGCACTTGTTCATAGGGGTACAGTTGTGCTTACTGTACCCCTATGTATGCAGCCCCATTGTGGGTCAACTACAGAAAGGACACCATGCGCAAGCTGCAGGTAGCATATAACGATTCTCTGAGGATACTGCTGAAGAAGCCCAGGAGCAGCAGTGCTAGTAAGCTGTTTTATGACTTGAGGCTAAACTGTTTACAGGCCCTCTTGAGAAATCTAATGTTTAAGTTTATGGGTCGACCTGATGAATCACAAAACTACATTATAGTAAGGCTCACAAGTCCCAGGTGTAGCTCGGTCCGATACCAATCACACCTATGGAAGCATTGATATGAGTGCCTTTTAAGATTTTTGTAAAAAAGGGTTGTATTGTATATGTTTTGTGTAGTGATGTGTTTTGTGTGATGTGTGTCCTGTTGTTGGGCCTAGAGCCTGTAATAAAGTTTATATATATCATATAAAAAATATGTCTCTGACAAATGTCTCCCTCTCAGACCAATAATGTGTATTGTGTGATGCACACCTGTCTGAAACCAGGAACAAGGTACAAAATGTAGTCAGAAACAAATATTGTAAATGAAGCCACAGAGCAAAACCTTTCAAAACTTCTAGGTGGACTTGATTTTAGTTTAATCAACACAGTGCATGAGATGGTAAATAAACTAAATAACAATCTGACAAATGCTCTAGACAAAGTAGCCCCGATTCAGGTAAAAAATAGGTTAACATCACCTTAACGACCCACAATAACACTGCACGTGAAAGAACCACTTTCCCAGGATTATTATAGGTGGAAATTACCCCAAAATACTATTTTCAATAGACAAACTGCTAAACTCTATCCCTAAAATGACAAGTCATACCTCTGAAACTAAATAAAGGAGTTTGCTGATTTTTTTAATAACAAAATCACAACCATAAGAGCCAGTATTACTACAACAAATATTAACTTCACAAGTGTAGCGGGTGAACTTAAGACCTGGCAGGAAACTACATTAGTCACACAGGAAGTCCATATAAGAGAGAGTGTTCAATAGGTAGATCTTGAGTGGGCCGTGGTTGAAGGAGTGCATAGCAAGCAGGCACACGGTAAGCCAGAGTGTTTTGTTTGTTTGTTTTTTTGTT
Organism: Umbra pygmaea; assembly: GCA_016801145.1. NCBI lineage: Eukaryota > Metazoa > Chordata > Actinopteri > Esociformes > Umbridae > Umbra > Umbra pygmaea. Next base: position 5,987 of record JACXGM010029826.1, read on the forward strand.
TGTTCATTGGTGGTGGTAGTACAGTAGACAACGATCAGTGCTAGAAGATAAAGTGACCAGGTTTGGTGGTGTCACAGTATTTGTTGGTGTAGAAGGAGAGAGACTCACAGGCAGAGATGATTGAAGATTAAGTGTATTTATTCTGTCATAATCTTCCAGGACGTCACCGTAGTCAGTATATTGCAGGTGGAACTAGTATAGCGAGTGCACAACGATAACATATACTTCTATGCTCTTACAGTGGCATAAGACACTGGAAAACAAACTATCTAGATATATGCAGAGCATACGCAATTACCTCGAACTATACCACACTCTTCTTATAATGTACACCACAGTCGCTCCTGGAAAACTACTAGCAGAACATAATGAAACATACCGTACCTCCATACAGATAATTAATGACCAACAGCTCTCTCCAGTCAAGCAGCCCTTTTGTAGCATAGCAAACATACTCATGGAAAGCCAGCTGAACCCAATACCTAATCAGGACCTGCTTGACTGGAGGAGCTGCCAATAGAACTTAAAGGGACATTACAAATTTTAACTAAACACAACAAAACCACCATGCAATGCATATGAATTTAAACAAAGACATACACAACTACACAAACCATGTAAATGAGTCCATTTCTCAGTCCAATAGTCAGTAGACGCCATCCCTCACTGGGCTAGGCGTTACAGGTGGATTCGACACGTTCTCTTGGCCAAGCATTATCATCAGACACCTGGAGTGGTGTCGCCTGTGAAGTTGTTTGTTGTGTAGTATTATTTTGTGTTATTGGGGTTTGACCTTTTTTTGGTTGCTACTTGTGCTTGCTTGCTGTTTTCCCTTACCACTAAGGCTGTCGTTACATCATGGCAGACAAACTGGCTCAGGAACTGTCATTGTTGAGAAAACAATTAAAAGAGATTGTAGCAGAAAATGATTGATTAAAGCAAGGTGAGGGGCAACCTATTAGTAGGTCTGATGCTGCAGGCCACTGGTCTTCCTCTAGTTCACTTTCCTCATCCGATTCTTGTTCTGCATCTCCCAGAACCCAACCCAATCATCGTTCCACCTGGAGGGGACAGATTCATAGATATAATACCTTTGGACATAGGCCTCAAGTGCCAGTGGAGAGAGTAGTATTCATTCCTCGTGATCGTAAATGTCACAAGTTTTATGGAAATGATGGTTCCAGTGAAAACATCAGTGTGAAGGATTGGATTGAAGAGGCAGAGTCCTGTATGGATGATCAACATTGGTCCACCAAGGACAAAGTGCAGTTTCTGTTAGACCACCTTGGAGGGGAGGCTCGAGTTGAAGTAAACCTTTGGCCATGTCATGAAAGACAGAACCCTGAACAAATTTTTTAAATGCTTAGGAGGCTTTATAGTGATCGTCAACCCTTTGTGGCCTTACAACATCCGTTTTTTGGAAGAAAACAGAAGGAGAGTGAATCTCCGAGAGTTCTCCCATGCCTTAATATTTTTAATGAATTCTATTCTTTCTAGTGACTGAGATGGAGTCCAAATCATGGGCAGGTGTTGCGGGACCAGTTTAAACAAAAAAGAGATGATTCATTAAAGTTGCAAATTCTACCTTTAGTGGTAAGTAACACCTTGTGTTAAAGCATTACTAAGTTCATAACAAATTGTATTTATGTTGTTTTTCAATGAAATTTTTCCATGTTTTTTTCCAAGTTAGCTGTCTGTAACTTTAACCATTAATTTAGCTAGCTAGCCAGATAGGGAACATTAATGCCTTTCATGAACACAAACTAAAACATTTGCTAGAAAGGGCAAACAGCTATTTAGCAGTGTTTAGTTATTTGTTAAAAGGGATCTGATTGCTGTAATCCAATTTTAAAAAGTAACTTACCCAACCCTGGCTACAAGTGAGCATAAAAGTTAAGAAACCACTGAAAATATTTATAACATTGGCAGCATTCTGAACGATAAGACAGAAACATATAAGATGCACACAATTATTCCATACTGTACAAAAATAGTTCAACACAAGGAAGATATTGATAGTCAATCAAAATATATAAACACTGAATGATCCAAAGTACAAACACATTAATATAAACAAAGTCTCAGCCAAATGAGTGTACATTTTTCAAACTTAATGAAAATAAGATATTGATAGGATATGATAGGATAACATCTTGTAGTTGATGGAGATTTGTGGGATGCACATCCAGGGCACGAAACTCCCGATCCACCACATCCCAAAGATGGTCTATTGGGTTGAGATTTGGTGACTGTGGGGGGCATTTCAGTACAGTGAACTCATTGTCATGTTCAATAAACCAATTAGAAGTTATTTGAGCTTTGTGACTATCCTGCTGGAAGTAGCCGTCAGAGGATGGGTACATGGTGGCCATAAAGGAATGGACACGGTCAGAAACAATGCTCATGTAGACCGTGGCATTTAAACAATGCCCAATTGTTACTAAGGGGACTAAAGTGTGCCAAGAAAACATCCCCCAAACCATTACACCACCACCACCAGCCTGCACAGTGGTAACAAGGCATGACGGATCCATGTTCTCATTCTGTTTACGCTAAAAATTCTGACTCTACCATCTGAAAATCTCAACAGAAATAGAGACTCATCAGACCAGGCAACATTTTTCCAGTCTTCAACTGTCCAATTTTGGTGAGCTCTTGCAAATTGTAGCCTCTTTTTCCTATTTGTAGTGGAGATGAGTGGTACCCGGTGGGGTCTTCAGCTGTTGTAGGCCATCCGCCTCAAGGTTGTGCATGTTGTGGCTTCACAAATGCTTTGCTGCTCACCTTGGTTGTAACGAGTGGTTACTTCACAGTCGATCTTGTATCAGCTTGAAGCAGTCGACCCATTCTCCTCTGACCTCTAGCATCAACAATGCATTTTTGCCCACAGGACTGCCGCATACTGGATGTTTTCCCTTTTCACACCATTCTTTGTAAACCCTAGAAATGGTTGTATGTGAAAATCACAGTAACTGAGCACATTGTGAAATACTCAGACCGGCCCGTCTGGCACCAACAACCATGCCACGCTCAAAATTGCTTAAATCATCTTTCTTTCCCATTCTGACATTCAGTTTGGAGTTCAGAAGATTGTCTTGACCAGGACCAGAGATGGGAAGTAACGAAGTACAAATACTTTGTTACTGTACTCAAGTAGATTTTTCAGATATTTTTACTAATACTATTTATTTTTGTGCCGACTTTTTACTTTTACTCCTTACATTTTTAACACGAATATTGGTACTTTCTACTCCTTACATTTTACAAAATTGTCTCATTAGTTTAGTTTCAAATAATTTCAGTAAAGTTACCGTTAATATTTCTCTCGTCATCAATATCGAATTCAATCTAATTGGATGGAAATATACGTTGCATTTGACACACCTCTACAAGACAACTCGACAGATTCGGTGGCATTCATTCGGTAACGTTAGCATAGTATTATGTACGGTGACATGATTGAAAATGAAGAAAACAGAGATCCCAGAGATTCGACAAGCTGCAAGGCATTCCCAATCATCCTTGGCCTTATCTGAGGGAGATGTTTGACATAATAGTCATGAAGAATGTCTCCTGGCGAATGTGCTGCAAATTTGAGGTATATATTGAACACTTTGCGGTCTCTCTCTTCCTGTCCATCCCAGACACACACACACACACACTTTTTCACTCACTCACTGTCCTACACACAATAACATTATGACATGTTCAACATCACAAAAGGTGTGTACCGGTATATTTGTCCTATACAAAAATTACATTATGACACGTTACACTATACAGAAGGTCTGTAAACACTAGTTGCTCCCAAGTTCTTTAAGGGGTTCAGGACAAATCCATGCACATCTACAGATTTGAGGGCATATATCACTTGCCATTTTTCTTTTGCTAAATGGATGCCTATTTGCAATTTAATATTTTTTTAATGCAATGCACACTGAATTTGTAATTTTTCCAACTTTTATAGTACTTCAATTGTAAAAATTGTGATCCTGACATTGCATTTATTATTATTAACAATCCATGTTCAAAGATTTTCTAGATGTCATTTCTAATACACTGCTGCCATCCCTTAGTTGTAACTCTAAAAGTATGGGGAACTTGAGCACACACGAGCACACACACAGGCATGCTGACAGGAATTCCCAGGCCCGGGACACAACTCCACATTTAGGGCCACCCGGTAAAAGAAATATGTGGGACCTATATATAAAACATAATGTGGGACCTCCTCAGGACTGGGGCTGGGACAACAATCCCAGTTGCCAGACCCTGCACACACACATACATGTAGCTAGATTCCTTAAAATGTTAAGGGGAAGATTGAAAAAGAGAAACTTTATCTGTGAATTCTCACAGAATCACAATTCAATTAATATCTTGCTACTCAGTCAGAATCTTATTAACCTGGTGTCCCAGTCTCTGTCACAATAATCATATATGTAATGTTTTAGGCCTATTGACAGACATCTAGTTAAAAGGTAGGCAATGGCACATAAGAGCATTTTTTACATGTCCATGGAAGTTTCTCAGCTTGCACTCTAGGAACATTTGTGTGGTCCAGTTAGCTTTGCATAAAAAATGGTTGTCATTCATAAGGCTACTTTTAATTTTATATTTTAAGTAAATTGCCAAGCCTGTACTTTGTTACTTTTACTTGAGTAATAAAGTTAAATCAGTACTTCTACTTTTACCAGAGTATTTTTTAACACAAGTATTTGTACTTCTACTTGAGTACGGGAAGTTAGTTATTTTGCCATCTCTGACCAGGGCCACACGCCTAAATGCATTGAAGCAACTGCCATGTGATTGGTTGAGTAGATCATTGCATTAAGGAGAAATTGAACGGGTGTTCCTAAAACTCCTTTAGGTGAGTGTATATTAGTGTTTGAGTTTGTTTGTGTATGGGGCATAATGTTTCCACCCACTGACTGCTGCCCAGAATGTCAAGCTGTAGGTGGTTTCCGTTCTCCTTAGTTCACCATATCACAACTATTCACATTCTGTAAATTACTTTCTCTTCTCTTTGCTTTTTATCTCTTCTCTATCTCAAATTCAGTTGTAAAGGACATCTCAGTAACACAGACCAGGGGCCTCATTTATAAATGTTGTGTACCAACAAAATAAGGTGTTTCTAAGCAAATTTTGGGTTTTACATACTAAAGTACAAAGATTGGAAAAACTATAAATTGCAACTCTTTTGTTAGAAGGAAAAGAAAAACTTTCAAATTGATAACTTTGCACAAAATAAATCCAAATAAAACCTCTCACATTTTACAGAAGAATTCCCAGGAGTGTACTGTGTCCTAAAAAAATGTTTTGGAAAAAAAGCAGACAAACTGAGACATCTGCAAAATAACCGTGTATTACTGCTGATGTGCTATATGAAGGGGCAATCCAATATGCTGAAATCAGGATCCTAGTTTGGGGAGTGTTTCACTTTCTCCCTCCACTGACTATTCAGGGCCCAGTCTGTACTCTAGGCCATCTCTTCAGGGCCCAGTCTGTACTCTAGGACATCTCTTCAGGGCCCAGTCTGTACTCTAGGCCGTCTCTTCAGTCAATGTGTGCAGGACTGGTGGCGGTATAATCTTATCTCTTTCTATTGGCAGTATAATACCTGTCTGGTGCCCAAACAAAACTCTCTTCTCCTAATTACCGCTACAACTTATACACTCTGTAAACCATAGGTAAATGCAGATATGGATGTCAAATGTGGAAATGTATTTTTTATGTGTATGTACACAACTTATGTGTATGTTGATATATATGTGATGATGCAAAAATTACAATATGCAAAAATTGTAATTGCCAATGTTTTTTTAATCTGTTAACAATAATATTATTATTATTAATATTATTAACTAATTAATTATATTAATTACATTATTAACTCCACCCCATGGGCCCACCACCTGTGGGAGGAACCGCTGGGGTCGGGGGCGCTGCCCAATGGGTGGTAGTGAAGGTCAGGGGCCACGATGGACTGACGCACTCACAAGCCCCCGGCTGAGTGCTGCTACGTTGGAGTTTACCCCGGTAAATGAGAGGGATGCCTCCCTGCGCCTGTGGGTTGCTGAGGGGAAAACTCTGACTGTTTGTGTATATGCACCAAACTATATCAGACTATTCGGCCTGCTTGGAGACCTTGAATTGAGTCCTGTATGGGGCTCCAATTGGGGATTCCATAGTTCTGAAGCTGAAGCTGCGGTCGGGAGCTGTGGTCTTAGGGTCTTGGGTGCCTCAAGGGGCGGTAACCCACGGACACCGTGGTGGACACTGGTTGTCAGGGAAGCCGTCCGACTGGAGAAGGAGTCGTTCCGGGATATGTTATCCCGGAAGACTCCAGAAGCAGTTGCAGGGTACCGAAGGGCCCGAAGGGCTGCAGCCTCTGCCGGGAAAGAGGCAGAGCAGCGGGTGTGGGAAAAGTTCGGAGAAGACATGGAGAAGGACTTTCGGTCGGCACAAAGTGCTTCTGGAAAACCGTCCCCCACCTCAGAAGGGGGAAGCATGGATCCATCCAAGCTGTATACAGTAAGGGTGGGACTCTGTTGAACTCAACTGAGGAGGTAATAGGGCGGTGGAAGAAGCATTTTGAGGAACTCCTAAATCCTACTTCTATGCCCTCTATATTAGAGGCAGAGCTAGAGGATGATGGGGGATTGTCGTCAATTCCCCTGGTGGAAGTCACTGAGGTAGTCAAACAACTACAAAGTGGCAAAGCCCCAGGGATTGATGAGATCCGTCCAGAAATGCTGAAAGCTCTGGGTGTGGAGGGGCTGTCTTGGTTGACACGACTCTTCAACATTGCTTGGAAGTTTGGGACAGTGCCAATGGAGTGGCAGACTGGGGTGGTCATTCCCCTGTTCAAAAAGGGGGAACAGAGGGTGTGTGCCAATTACAGGGGTATCACACTTCTCAGCCTCCCTGGTAAAGTCTACTCTAAGGTGCTGGAAAGGATTGTTCGGCCGATAGTCGAACCTCAGGTTAAAGAGGAACAATGTGGATTCCGTCCTGGTCGTGGAACAACGGATCAGATCTTTACTCTCGCAAGGATCCTGGAAGGGACCTGGGAGTATGCCCATCCTGTTTACATGTGTTTAGTGGATTTGAAGAAGGCGTATGATCGGGTCCCTGGGAGATACTGTGGGAGGTGCTGTGGGAGTATGGGGTGAGGGGGTCCGTTCTTAGGGCCATCCAATCTCTGGATGACTAAAGCGAGAGCTGTATCCGGGTTCTTGGCATTAAGTCGGGCTTGTTTCATGTGAGGGTTGGTCTTTGCCAGGGCTGCGCTTTGTCACCAATCCTGTTTGTAGTATTTATGGACAGGATATCGAGGTGCAGTCAGGGTGGGGATGGGTTGCAGTTCGGTGGGCTGAGGATCTCATCGCTACTTTTTGTAGATGATGTGGTCCCGATGGCATCATCAGCCTGTGACCTTCAGCACTCACTGGATCGGTTCACAGCCGAGTGTGAAGCGGCTGGGATAAGGATCAGCACCTCTAAATCTGAGGCCATGGGTCTCAGCAGGAAACCGATGGATTGCCTACTCCAGGTATGGAATGAGTCCTTACCCAAGTGAAGGAGTTCAAA
>JACXGM010029827.1:0-13521 GCA_016801145.1 Umbra pygmaea
TTAATTCTGCGTGGCATTGATTCAACAAGGTGCTGAAAGCATTCTTTAGAAATGTTGGCCCATATTGATAGGATAGCATCTTGCTGTTGATGGAGATTTGTGGGATGCACATCCAGGGCACAAAGCTCCCATTCCGCCACATCCCAAAGATGCTCTATTGGGTTGAGATCTGGTGACTGTGGGGGCCATTTTAGTACAGTGAACTCATTGTCATGTTCAAGAAACCAATTTGAAATGATTCGAGCTTTGTGACATGGTGCATTGTTCTGCTGGAAGTAGCCGTCAGAGAATGGGTACATGGTGGCCATAAAGGGATGGACATGGTCAGAAACAATGCTCAGGTAGGCCGTGGCATTTAAATGATGCCCAATTGGCACTAAGGGGCCTAAAGTGTGCCAAGAAAACATCCCCCAAACCATTACACCACCACCACCAGCCTGCACAGTGGTAACAAGGCATGATGGATCCATATTCTCATTCTGTTTACGCCTAATTCTGACTTTACCATCTGAATGTCTCAACAGAAATCGACTCATCAGACCAGGCAACATTTTTTTAATCTTCAACTGTCCAATATTGTCTTGCACATTTTTGCCTATTTTTCCTATTTGTAGAGGAGATGAGTGGTACCTGGTAGGGTCTTCTGCTGTTGTAGCCCATCCGCCTCAAGGTTGTGCGTTTTGTGGCTTCACAAATGCTTTGCTGCATACCTCGGTTGTAACGAGTGGTTATTTCAGTCAAAGTTGCCCTTCTATCAGCTTGAAGCAGTCGGCCTCTAGCATTAACAAGGCATTTTCGCCCACAGGACTGCCGCATACTGGATGTTTTTCCCTTTTCACACCATTCTTTGTAAACACTAGCGTGAAAATCCCAGTAACTGAGCAGATTGGGGCGCAGATGGCTCAGTGGGTAGGGAGTCAGACTTGTAGTCAGAAGGTTGCCAGTTCGATTCCCGACTGAGCCAAATGTCGTTGTGTCCTTGGGCAAGACACTTTACCCTAATTGCTCCCAGGTCGTTGCTGTAAATAAGAAATTGTTCTTAGTCAACTTACCTGGTTAAATAAAGGTTAAATTAAAATTAAAATTAAATTGTGAAATACTCAGACCGGCCCGTCTGGCACCAACAACCATGCCACGCTCAAAATTGCTTAAATCATCTTTCTTTCCCATTCTGACATTCAGTTTAGAGTTCAGGAGATTGTCTTGACCAGGATCACACCCCAAAATGCATTGAAGCAACTGCCATGTGATTGGTTGAGTAGGTCATTGCATTAAGGAGAAATTGAACGGGTGTTCCTAATAATCCTTTAGGTGAGTGTATATCTATCTAACATTGATGATCTGATGTGAGGATCTGCACCACCTGTGGGGGAAACACACAAACTGAACAGAAACAGAACAAACACACAGAACAGGACAGAAACATAGCACACAAAAGGACAAGGTAAACCCATCTAAGTATTTACCATACTGGGGGACATAACGAGAGTGATAAGTGGCGATGAGTGGTTCTGAAATGGAGCGTGGCCCTGAAGCTGCGTTTGACTTGGAAGCCTTCTTCGGGGAAATTCCTAGTTGCAAAGTTTGAGATATTTCACTAACCCAAGTTCATTTTCCAAGATGGCACCACCCTGTATCAACAGTAACTGAAAGTTGTTGTTACTGTAAATTTTTTGTAATCGTTTAATTCGTTTTCCACGAAAATTGGCGTATACACAGTACTGTCCAACTGTTGTGTCTGGACATGTTGCTACGGCGTTAGAAGGCGTTAACCCTGCTAGGTCGATTGACGCTCTAGAGCGATTATCTCACAAACCGTACATGCTAGCAACTAAAGCTTGGTACCGTTGGAAAGGGGAGAATTAGACGCAAATAATGAGTGTTAGCATTAGACACATCTCTGTGTGTTACTCACACCCGGAGATATCGCGCCTCAAAGCCGACGATGGTCTTTATGTCTGACAATAAATATCACAGACAGGAAGTAGGAAGTGAAAATGACAAAATAACCACTTTTTCAATAACATAGGACATCATCCTGCATAAAACAACCATTTTTGGAGTTGGAATTTAGCTGGGTTTTAAAAACGTATAGAAATGTAGTTAGAAATGAGTTAATAATTTTGATGTTGACTTGATTGTATTGCCCCCAAACATTGCAAACTGGTCCAGGACCCCTGCGGGCTTGACAATAAGCAATAAAATGCCTTATGCACTATAGATAACATGCTTTTACATGTAAAAAACAACAAAAAATACATACATTCTTTAGATTTTTGGGATAAATATTGAATAAAACATAAAATTCAATGACCCACGATGATGGATTTCATTAATCCATGTTTTAGCCATGGGTCTTCTGAATCCAAAACCATAAGGCACTTCACTGTAGGTCAAAGTATGACCTTTCTAGAGGCCAAAAATTCAACTGTGTGCCAAGCGGACCTAAGACCCCTTAGACCTTGAAGGGTTAAAACACGCCGAAATGCGTTTTATCAACTGGTTTTGCTACAAATGGCTAACATGGCTAGTTGAATGCTACTTGTATGGCTGACTTGTTTTCCCACTTCGGTAACTGGAATGCGATCAACTTGTTTTACTTGGGTGTGACTTCATTCCCAGTTCCGACCTCCCACTTCCAAGCCAAATGGAACACAGCATCAACATCAGTATCCCCAGAAAGAACTACAACACACCGAATCAACGTTCTGATGGCAGCTGGATTTGTTACTGTTGCACCTTAAAAAATGTCAGTGTGCAACGCAAAATGTACTTTTGTTCCTAATTAACATCGACAATATTCATGACTCCACTTTGTAGGCTACGACTCGATATTTTCTCTTTCTGCGTCCAGCGTTTCTGGAAATGAACAAGGGTAAAGCCATTTTTAAGACTGGACTAAATTAAATTTAAGACCTCGGATGAAAATCTGGCCATTTTAAGACATTTTAAGGCCTTAAATTTAACCTTCAGAATTTTTAAGACCCAGCGGGAACCCTGAAATATACACCCATTTCAAATCTGTTGACTGCAACACAATCCAAAATAGTTGGGACGGTTGTTTACCACTGTGTAACATCACCTTTTCTTTTAACAACACTTACTGAGCATTTGGGCACTGAAGTCACCAGTTGGCTTAGTTTAGCAAGCAGAATTACCCCCATTCATCCATTACACATGTCTTCAGCTGCGCAAATTGCCTTATTTTGCACTTCATAATGCATTACACATTCTCAATTGGAGACAGGTCAGGACTGCAGGCAGGCCATGCTGGCACTCTTACGCAACCATGCACTTGTAATTCGGGCAGAATGTGGTTTGGAGTTGTCCTGCTAGAAAATGCAGGGTTGTCCCTGGAAAAGATGATGTCTGGATGGCAGCACATGTTGCTTCAAAATATTTACATATTTTTCTGCATTAATAGTGCCCTCACAGATGGGCACTGACACACCGCAATACATGACAGACGCTGGCTTTTGGACCTGACGATGCTAACAGCTTGGATGGTCCAGTTTCTCTTTGTCCCAGAGAACACAACGTTTGTTTTGTCCCAAAATTATTTTAAGGGCCCTATTTTAACGATCTAAGCGCATGGCACAAGTGCGCTTTGGGCGTGTCCAAATCCACTTTTGCTAGTTTGACAGCGGAAAAAAGTTTCCATGCGCTGGGCACATGGTCTAAAAGGGTTGTACTGAGTGTCTTCATTAATTTATAGGTGAGTTTTGGGCGTAACATGCAATAAACCAATCAGAGATTCATCCCCCATTCCTTTAAGAGCTAGGCACGTTTGCACCTTTCGCGCATTGCTATTATGATGGCGGAGTTGCACCGTAATACTTTTATTTGTAATCTTTTGCATGTTTGTGTGCTGCGGCGCTTCCCTGTGTGTGTACAACAAGCATAGTGTGCACGCGCTGTACATACGCCTAGGTGCATTTGACTAATTTCCTGTTAAAATAACAATGACATGCTGCGCCATTGACTTTAGACCAGGTTTTTGATGGTCAATGGTGCAATCACTTTCCAATGCCTCAAGATAGCAATACACCCAGAATTATCCTGAACAAACTTCCTTGTTTGACCAGCACGCCCATAGGTGCTAATATGGGCGCAGGTGCACTTGCTATTTGAACGACACAGGCACCGGATGGGAAATTGACAACTGCGTCAGTCTTAAACTAGCAAAGACACTTGCATTTGGCTTTGCGCTGCATTGTACCCGGTGCACGATAGGGCCCTTAATGTTGACTCGTCAGTCCACAAAACACGATTGCACTGTGCTACTGTCCATCTTAGATAAGACCGAGCCCAGAGAAGTTGCCGTCTGTTCTGGACAGTGTTGATGTATGGCTTCTGCTTTGTATAATAAAGCCTTAAATTGCATCTGTGGATGCAAAAATGAATGGTGTTGACTGACAAAGGTTTACCAAAGTATTCCCAAGCCCATGTCAGGATATCCATTAGACTCATGAGGGTTTTTAAGACAGTGACATCTGAGGTATCGGAGATTAAGCAAATATAGATGTTTGACTTTGCCCTTTGTATTTTATTTAACCTTTAGCCAGGAGAAAAACTAATTGAGATTAAGAATCTCCTTTTCAAGATTGTCCTGACCAAGACAGACAGCAGCAAGTCAGTATAGACAATGAAAAAACGACATACAATCACAGTATAACAAAAATAAAAGATCAACATCATGTTGCACTGTTAAAGGACTGCTGAGCAGCCTCTTTAATTAGATTGCAGGATGGTGGAAATAATAACATGGCCTGAGGTGTGATTCAGAGTTTTCCATTTTACTGTCTCTTGTTTTCTCTACATAGCGATGTTAACTCCCCAGCAGTGCTCTGTCACAATGTCCCCTGTGTTCTTGTGGATTATGTTTATTTTATCCAGTCTATAGTTTCTTCTTATATGGTGTCTATATATTGTGTTTTGTTATTCCTTCTTAGTTCCCAGTCTTGTGTCTAGGTAGTCCTACTAGAAGTCTCCTGTGTTTTAGTTATGTAGGGTTTGTTGTGTCTATTGGTCCTTCTTGTGTTTTCTTGTTGTATATGCAGTTCTATACCGGTCAGCCCATCTATTCCATGTATGTCTAAATCCTCATTATTGTCTACAGCTGTTGTCTATTATCACTTGTCCCATCAGTATAAACATCAGTGGATCTTAATTTGGGGGCGCAGACTCATATTACTTTCCGGACTGGAGGAAACGGACCTGTGTTTGTAATTTTTTTAGTGTCAGTCATTGTCTACATTTTGGTTCATGGATGTGCCTGTTTGGTGTTGCATGTTTCTACACAAAGTTCAGTAAGTACTATGATGAGATTCAGAGTTTAGTTTTCCCATCTGTTGTGAAGATACCTTTGTCAAACCTTCAGCCATTTGGAAATCTATTGTGTATTGTGAAGATCTATCTTCTGGCATTGTTATTTTGTAATCCAGTCAAGAATCTTAGTTCAAATAAAGTCGCTCAAGGGAATTACGTATCTGTCTCCTGCCTACTATTATCCAACACTGTGACACACTTGTTGTATAATTAACAGACCATCAAGGATCTGACTCCTACTGACATAAGTCAAAATACCATGGGTAAACGTATTCTACCCAAATAAAAGGGTCTCAAGTCTACAGCGCTTATAAACAATTTAAACAAATACGCCGACTGGAGAGTGGCTCACAACATCTTGGCTAGTGTCTTTTCTCTTTCCTCTCCTCACTGGACTGCTTACAGCCCCCTCACTCAGTGGCTGCACCTGTTACATAGGGACAAGGAGACAGGTGATCAATTCCCCAGGTGTCTGTCATGAGGGCCCCTCACTCCCTTATTCACAGTGAACCTTGATGGGCCCGAGTTCCACCTGTTAGTGGAACTGTTACATCACCTAGATTAGACCGGATTCCTTGACTCTTAATTATATTGTGCACTGTAGAAGGTAAAATGCCCAAAATCCTACCGATTTGTCTTTAGAAAAATGTTGTTCTCAAAGATTTGGATTATTTGCTGACACATCTGTTGGCAGATTGGCGAGCCTTGACCCATCCTTGCACGAGGCCTTTTTTGGAGGCTCCCTATATACTATGATTACACGACTGCCTCAAGTGTTACACATCACCTTCTTATTCCAACTTATCACATCGCTATTTGTTCTATATTGCCCTTGTCCCAACATTTTTGGAATGAGTTGCATCTATTTCAAAATTGTTTTCCTTAAAAAAACTATGCAGTTTATTAGGTCATCAAATACCTTGTCTTTATAAGTTTTGTTTAAATACAAGTCAAATTACATTTACAAATCACTCCTCTTTGTTTTATTAGCATTTTCCATACTCTCAACGTTTTCAGAATTGGGGTTGTACTGTATAACATAAGATATACAAACATAATATATTTTTGAACATGCAGAGTTGTTAGTTTTTAAACTGCAGAGAAATACATTATGGTAAATCCAAATATAGGTAAACTAATATATTTTGAGTTCCCCCACATACAGTGTCAAGAAATTGCTGGATTTCTGAAAAAAATTGGTCACAAAATGTTATCTAACCATCAAATAAATCAGAACAATAGACAAACACAGTGCACACTGCTTAAACTAATAACACACAATAATTGTATTTTTTGTGACTATATTGAATACATAATTTCAACATTCACAGTGCAGGATGGAATAAGTATGTGAACCCTCAGGCTAATGACTCCAAGAAGTCATCAGAGGTCAGGAAACCTGGAGTCTAATCAATGAGATGAGATTTGAGGTGTTGATTAGAACTGCCCTGGACTATTCACACATTTTGAGTTTGCTATTTATTCACAACAAGCATTGTGTGATATTAACCATTACAATTCTCAGAAGACATAAGATTAAGAATTGTTGACTTGATTTTTTTTTCTCCCGACCCTGGAGCCAGTACATGAAAACTTGCATGCAGAGTTAACAAGCCAAATGTCCGTGCTGACACAATGTTCTTGAGGTGCACGGTAATGCAATGTAACTATGCTGACAAAATGTGTGTAACGTGCACTTAAAAACTCTTCCCACGGCTCTGCACTATGACGTGCATCAGATTTGTGAGCCTCATCATACTAATGACACTGTCATTGTCCCAGTCAATGATTTCATCTAAAGATTCTCTGAGGTAGATTTGAGGATGGAGTGGTAACGCTAGGTCTTATAAACGTTTAGGATCACAGTTGAATACCCCAAGCATTGACATGTCTACATCAAGTTTCAACTGCACAACAAAAGTCAGCAATTCTGTCGGCAGGATGGGCATATCATGTTTTCCATCATCACCTTGGGGTCCATCCAGCAGGGTATCATCTTATCATCAGGGAGGGATTCATCCAGCAGGGTATCATCTTATCATCAGTGAGGGGTCCATCCAGCAGGGTATCATCTTATCATCAGGGAGGGGTTCATAGCCTGTGGTTTTGTCCAGTGTGGGTTTCTCATGTTCATCTTTTTGTTCTAATTCTCTCAAATATTTGAAATTTTCTTTCTCAGTTTCCTGGATGTTTTCAATTTATTACTTTTTCCTTGGACGGACCAACAGCGGCAAACTGTCACAGTATCTATTAGACTGGGATAGAATAGAAAGTATCAATTCCCAGTGAGGAGCCAAATATACATTGAGCATTGAAAATCTAAGCAGCCCTATTAGGCCGGGAGCCAGGTCCACTCCTCAGGATGTTTTTTGCTACCTTTTTTTTACTATTATTTCCTATTATCTTATATCTTGGGCCATCACAAGTTGATAATGACCACCCCCAACTCTGCCCCGTTTGGTCTCATGGGCCAAAAAACACCCTTTTTGGGAAACGCTTTCAGCGGAATGATGCAATTGTACTGCTATATTATATGAAGTGAAATGAAATGCATGAAAAGTGAGTATTGTTATGCCCCTAGGTGGACTGGGGTCAGGGTGCAACATAGGGTAAATTCACACAAAATCAATTAACCAAATGTGAGATTTATTAAAGTCCACAAAGTCCTCGCAACACAAGGAAATATATGACTCTAGTGTGCAGTCAGTTATCAAAAAGCCAACCTTCTATAGAGTAGATGTCAATAACCTTCTTTACAGGTAAACATTCTTTACAGCCAAATGGCAAAACGAAAATACAGCTCAAACATAAAATATAAAACGTTCCGTTGGTTCTTATATCTTTTTGCTGCTTATCCATGCTGTATTCGACGGCTGGTTATTTAGTGTATTGTATTAGTATATACACTCACCTAAAGGATTATTAGGAACACCCGTTCAATCTCTCCTTAATGCAATGATCTACTCCACCAATCACATGGCAGTTGCTTCAATGCATTTAGGGGTGTGGTCCTGGTCAAGACAATCTCCTGAACTCCAAACAATGTCAGAATGGGAAAGAAAGGTGATTTCAGCAATTTTGAGCGTGGCATGGTTGTTGGTGCCAGACGGGCCAGTCTGAGTATTTCACAATCTGCTCAGTTACTGGGATTTTCCCGCACAACCATTTCTAGGGTTTACAAAGAATGGTGTGAAAAGGAAAATCATCCAGTATGCGGCAGTCATGTGGGCGAAAATGCCTTGTTGATGCTAGAGGTCAGAGAAGAATGGGACGACTGCTTCAAGCTGATAGAAGGGAAACTTTGACTGAAATAACCACTTGTTACAACCGAGGAATGCAGCAAAGCATTTGTGAAGCCACAACATGCACAACCTTGAGGCGGATGGACTACAACAGTAGAAGACCCCACCGGGTACCACTGATCTCCAATACAAATAGGAAAAAGAGGCTCCAATTTGCATTAGCACACCAAAATTGGACAGCTAAAGACTGGAAAAATGTTGCCTGGTCTGATAAGTCTGGATTTCTGTTGAGACATTCAGATGGTAGAGTCCGAAATTGGCGTAAACAGAATGAGAACATGGATCCTTCATGCCTTGTTACCACTGTGCAGGCTGGTGGTGTAATGGTTTTGGGGATGTTTTCTTGGCACACTTTAGGCCCCTTAGTGCCAATTGGGCATCGTTTAAATGCCACGGCCTACCTAAGCATTGTTTCTGCCCATGTCCATCCCTTTATGGCCACCATGTACCCAGCCTCTCACAGCTACTTCCAGTAGGATAATGCACCATGTCACAAAGCTCGAATCATTTCAAATTGGTTTCTTGAACATGACAATGAGTTCACTGTACTAAAATGGCCCCCACAGTCACGAGATCTCAACCCAATAGAGCATATTTGGGATGTGGTGGAACGGGAGCTTCGTGCCCTGGATGTGCATCCTACAAATCTCCATCAACTGTAAGATGCTATCCTATCAATATGGGCCAATATTTCTAAAGAATGCTTTCAGCAGCTTGTTGAATCAATGCCACGTAGAATTAAAGTAGTTCTGAAGGCGAAATGGGGTCAAACACAGTATTAGTATGGTGTTCCTAATAATCCTTTAGGTGAGTGTATATTATACTCTCAATCTTCATTTTCCTCTTCTTCCTCATCTTCACCTATATTCATATGGATTTCATCAGTCAAAGCATCAACAAGGGCTTTGGGGATGACGTCGCCCTCAAAACCATTGTGGTTCTAGCTTGCCTGTCTCTGTGTTTATATGAAATCCATGGTGAGGGCTTGGGGTGTCCACGTAGTGCTCATGAGCCCTCTTCCAGATGCATACTTGAAAGTTTACTCTTTTCCTGTGATGTAAGAGGACCCTCTTGCAAGGTGGGAAGGTTGAGAGGTCAACGGAGAGACCCTTTCGAAGCTCAAGGCTTGAGCCACACATCTTCTTGACTTCCATCTTTCTCCCTTATCAACCTTCTTGATTTGACAATTGAAACCATAGAGGTGACAGGTGAACTCTTGAACACCGCTGAGAATCTGTTCATTGAGCTCCCAAAAGTTTCCCACTTCAGCAAAGATCTGAATAAACTTTGAATTCTGATTACGAATCTTCATTGGACGGACACAAAATTGGCAAAATCGCCACTGGCGCCCTGTGCTCTTCACAGATGAAAGCAGGTTCACACTGAGCACATGTGACAGACATGACAGTTTGGAGTCATCGTGGAGAACGTTCTGCAGCCTGCAACATCCTCCAGCATGACCGGTTTGGCGGTGGGTCAGTAATGGTGTGGGGTGGCATTTCTTTGGGGGGCCGCAGAGGTAGCCTGACTGCCATTAGGTACCAAGATTAGATCCTCAGACCCCTTGTGTGGCCATATGCTGGTGCGGTTGGCCCTGGGTTTCTCCTAATGCAAGACAGTGCTAGACCTCATGTGGCTGGAATGTGTCAGTAGTTCCTGCAAGAGGAAGGCATTGATGCTATGGACTGGCACGCCCGTTTCCCAGACCTGAATCTGATTGAGCACATCTGGATCATCATGTCTCGCTCTATCCACCAACGCTACGTTACACCACAGACTATCCAGGAGTTGGCGGATGCTTTAGTCCTGGTCTGGGAGGACAACCCTCAGGAGCCCATCTGCCACCTCATCAGTAGCATGCCCAGGCGTTGTAGGGAGGTCATACGGGCACGTGGAGGCCACACACACTACTGAGCCTCATTTTGACTTGTATTAAGGACATTACTTTAAAGTTGGATCAGCCTGTAGTGTGGTTTTCCACTTTGATTTTGAGTGTGACTCCATATCCAGACCTACATGGGTTGATAAATTTGATTTCCATTGATCATTTTTGTGTGATTTCGTTGTCTGCACATCCAACTATGTAAAGACGAAAGTATTTCATATGATTAGTTCATTCATTCAGATCTATGATGTGTTATCTTAGTGTTCCCTTTATTTTTTTTAGCAGTGAATTGATGACAACTAGGGCTGCACGATTATGGGCAAAATGATTATTACAATTATTTAGACCAATATTGAGATCACAATTAATTATCATGATAATTTGTTGATTTTAACCAAAAAAAATTTAATGTCACATAGGCTAATTAGAAGGGCTTTCAAATCGTAAATGTGCTACATTCCTGCTAATGTACAAATATGTGCATCAAAATAAAAGGGTTCCTCTTATTCACCAAAATTTATTGAACCTCCTTAAAGAATAAATTAAAAACTAAAGAACGTATGTATATTTTCTTATTTTTTACAATATGTGTAAAAGCATGATGAATAAGGCTTTTCAGTGTATATGGTCAAGCCCCCTGGGCTCCTGGACCATTGTGCAAAGCTTGGAGGCCATACAAAGAAGTCAACATCAAAATACAGCAGCCCTTTCTAACTATATTTCTATACATTTTTGAAATCGCAACTATTTTCTCTTCCAAAAATTGTTGGTCTTGTGCAGGATGATGTCCTGCATCATTGCAGAGATGTTATTTTGTTATTTTCGCTAACTACTTCCTGTCTGTAATGTGTTAAGTAAAAATATGAGGCGCATAGCTCTGGCTGTGTGTAAACCACAGAGATGATCCACCACTCATTATTTCCGTCTGATCTTCTGCTTTTCAATGGTACCAAGACTTAGTTGCTAGCATGTGCAAGATAATTGCGCATCTTTGAAGGGTTAAATATCGCTCGATCACGCAGATTTGATTTTGGGAAGCCAAAATCGTGATCGTGATTAAAAAGTGTGCAGCCCGTAATGACAACCATCATAAAATCAGTATATTTATAACAGTGACATATTACGCACACACGCACACTTGTATGTGCCCACACACACACACACACACACACACACACACACCATGATTTCTCTCACACTCCTGCTCTCACTATTTAGCTACATTTGGCTGGCTATGCTAGCTAACAAACAAAGTTAACTAGCTAATGTTATCAATCTAGATGTAGAGTGGGCACCTTACATGTAGAAAAATATAGGACACTAATCTCCCAATAGAATCAATATCTTTAAATAATCAGAAAAATAGATCAACTTACCTTCAAATTGTCTTTGCTGTTAAACTTCAGGATGTGACATGAAGGGTTAGGGTGTTGGTTGGTTAGTGCAGTGGTGTAGTCTAAGTAAAACGCAGGTGTACGAAGTATACCCACTAAGAAATCTCCAGGATTTCCATATAACCACTTAAAAATGTGCAATGATACACAACAACATATTTTTGTAACAGAGCTTTCACTTATATATAGATATTTGTATTAGTATGTTGGTTGGTTTGTGTATAACCATTGTTATAACTTACACCCTGACCCCAGTCAACCTAGGGGCATAACAATACTCACTTTTCATGCAGTTGCCTTCATATATCATAGCAGTACATAGGTCATTTCTCAACTCTTGTTTAAGGTATTTGCAAAAAATATGCTTAATCCCACATGGAATGGTAATGCTTGAAAGTTCTGTTTTCTGCGATTTGAGTTGCAGAAGAGAACTTTGGTTATACCAGCTGTAATGCTCTAGATAGAAAGGTCACATTGGACTTAAATGGAAGCTTATAAACATGGGAAGTTTTCCATGTACATTTCAGGCAGTGATATGCATAATAACATTTTTGAAAATGATCACTTTTGATGACAAATAGTCCGGCGGACAGATATCTTTTAGCCTTTTGGGGTATGTTGAGGGTGATATTTGACAGCAAAAAGGCAGCAATCCCCAGAATCTTTTTTCTTTTAGTTTCCCCTATGTGTCAGGATACACCATGCAAAATCCTAGGGTTATATGACCATGTATGTAGCTGCAGTACCTTAATATTCAAAGTTGCATCATTCCGCTGAAAGCATTTCCCAAAAAGGATGTTTTTTGGCCCCTGAGACCAAATGGGGCCGAGTTGTGGGTGGTCATTATCAACTTGTGATGGCCCAAGGTATAAGATAATAGGAAATAATAGTGAAAAAAAGGTAGCAAAAAACATCCTGAGGAGTGGACCTGGCTCCCGGCCTATATGTAGTGTTATGTGATCACCATAGGCATCACATTGTGACATACTGGTACTATCCAATTCTTCATCCCAGTCATTCCCTTTAACATAGTTTGACAAAGGTGTTCCATTTCTGGTAAATGGATTAGACCTGAGATCTTGAACCATATCATCCCTTTGACATGCTACTTATCTAAATATTCCTATTGGTTAGGGTAGATTTTAATTGTGACTACCGTTGCAACTGAATAGTCTGCTTTACATTTGTTAATAAGGCTGGTACCAGCATATGGTCACATCTGATGCAGCTCCCCAGTCCGCATGATCAAAACAGTCCTGAAGATTGGCCTATGATTGGCTGTTACATCTCTTCACTATCATAGTTGTCACTCCCTCCCTCTTCATCCTTTGTTTGTATTAGTGATGGGAATAACGGCTCTTTGAAAGGAGCCAGATCTTATGGCTCCGTTCATTTCAAAGAGTCGTTCAAAAGTATGGAGCTAAAACAGTCTCAATAAAGATAAATGCACACAATACATTCACATATGCACAAACAGGATTCATACATGCACACACATGATTCATAGATGCACACACATGATTCATAAATACACACACAGGATACACAAATGCACAGAAAATTCACACATGCACACACAAAAATTTAAAAGCACAGAAAACTCACAAATGCA